>MU764351.1:121144-132955 GCA_026770625.1 Nicotiana glauca | reverse complement strand
TTTGACAATTATTCCCTTTTTGGTCCTAAATAGAACAATTTTGCATTTTTTACACATCCGCGGCGCGCGGTGCGCGGCGCGCCCCGCGGCGCCCGGGGCACCGCGTACGTGGATGGACAGAGGCAGAATATATTTTAACGGAGAAAAACAAGTCAAGCGCAAAATTTTGCACTGCCGCGCCACCCCCCGCGGCTCGGTAGTGGAAATTCGGGAAAATGAACAATATGAAAGTTGTAGCCCTTTTAAATAGCTTTCCATCAATATATTATGGAGCTTAAATGGAGTTTTAAGCAAAACGTTATGGACATTTTACTAGACAATGTATCATATGCCTGCTCGACTCATTGTTTTGTTCCCCGGACTTGCGTTGTGACCCCCGAACACGATCCCAACTTGATTTATTTAGCTTTTACTCAGACTTCAAAGCCTCAAATTACTCAAATTCATCCCGAATTAATTCTTAAGTCGGAATCTCTTCCTCCAAGGCATAAATCATGAATTTAGTACAATTCATTATCATTTAAGCTCAAACCTTTATAAAATACAGTAATTAAAGTGTTGTTACAATGACTACAACACGAGTTTTTAGCCTATGATCACTCTCCCCCTGACTCTAAAATCCCTGAGGAAGAGTCATATAAATTTCATCAGGCAAATCACCTTGAAAAAAAGCATTGTACACATCAATTAGATGAATGTGCCAATATTCTGAGGATGCAATAGATAGGATGGTTTTAACAGTAACCATCTTAACAACTTGACCGAAAGTCTCTTGATAATTTATCCCTTCCCGCTGACTATACCCCTTAGCCACTAATATGGCTTAAAACCTTTCAACATCCCTCGTAGATTTGTATTTCACCTTGAATATCCACTTATATTTATCAATAGGCATCTTTCCTGGAGGAAGTTATACAACCTCCCAGGTGTGATTATCCTCCAAGGCTGCTATTTTAGCTTTTATAGCCTCCACCCACCTTGGGTCTTTGACAACCTCTTCATAGGAGGTAGGCTCTGCAATGGTAGAGAAAGTTGCAAGGTAAGACTAATAAAGGGAGATAGACTTTCATAGGAGACATGGTTGGAAATGAAATATGGGGTGTGAGTGTTTGTAGCCAGAGTGACAAAGTCCTTGAGCCATAATGGAGGATTTTTGGTTCTAAGAGAACTCCTCAGAGTAAGACATGGATCAGTTGCATTAGACAAAGGACTAGGCCTACCTTTAGAGAAAGTAGGAGACAAGTTATCACTAGTTAGTTAAATAGGTGAATTGATGTGAGAAGAATGACTCACATCTGAGGACACTTCTTCATAGATAGGAGATAAAGAAAGAGGCATGAATATAGGAGAAGTGGCAGACTGAGAGTCTTTGAATGGGAAGACATCCTCTCTGAAATGAAAATGCCTATTAAAAAGGAAGTTTTGTGTAAGAATATCCAAGAGAATGTAACCTTTCTGAGTGTCTGAGAATCCCATGAGCACAACAGGTTTGGCCTTATGCATGAGCTTGTCTGTTTCCTGTACTTGCTTTGCAAAATACAAGCAGCCAAGAGTTCTAAGATGTCCCAACTAAATCTTCCTATTATACAACAACTCATAAGGTGAATGGCCCTTCAATAATGAGGATAGCAGTCTGTTAATCATATATACTGCAGTAAGAACACAATGACCCCAAAACTTAATGGGAGTGTGAGCTTCAAATATCAGAGCTCTGGTGACTTCTAGGAGGTGCTTGTGCTTCCTCTCAACTACTCCATTTTGCTGAGGAGTGTAGGCACAGGTAGTTTGATGGATGATGCCAAGGTTTTTGAACACAATTCTACATACTAAATTTAGAAATTCAGTGTCATTGACAGACCTTACCATCTTAACTGTTTTATTAAACTATGTATGCACAAAGGCAACGAATTGTGGCAACACAACACAAATACCAGATTTTTATTTCAATAGGAAGAGCCAAGTCATTCTAGTGAAGTCATAAAACACTATGAGAAAGTATTTACAACCATAAAAAATTGCTGTTTTATAAGGTCCCCAAACATCTACATGAATGAGATCAAACGCACGTGTACTCTTGATACTACTAGTAGGAAATGGTGACATTGTCTGTTTAGCACAAGGACAAATACAACATTTATTGATAGTATTGGTAATATTATCTAGTTTTACAGGAAAACATTTCCTCAGAATAATAATGGACACATGGCCAAGTCTCATGTGCCACAAAGCTATATCAGTAGAACTAGTTGAGAAGTCAGTCTTTGAGCTAACAGCTGCCAAAGATACAACAGTCAGTCTCTTATTTCCATGTTGCTGTAGGAAGTACAAGCCATCTCTTTCTCTACCAATCTCCTTCACCCTACCATTGAAGAGATATTAAAATACACAAAAATCAGGATAGAAATAGGCAAAGCACCTTAAGTATCTTATCATTTTTTATAGTGATAGCAAGTTGTACTTGAACTGTGGCATATAGAATACTTCTTTTAGAGTATTGTTGTTTGATATTTGACTGTCTCCAACATGAGTCACCTGGGTGACAGCTCCATTTGGTAATAGAACTGTGCAACTATAGAATATTTATTTAACATATTGACATTAGACACCATGTGGTTAGTTGCTCCCGTGTCAATGATCCACTCCTGTGGACTAGTGGAAGCTAGTAGAGTAATACTAGTACCTGCTGCATTATCTTGAGAAGCAGGTGTAGGACTGTTGTTACTTGTTGAAGAAGAGCTGACTACACTATTGTTCAGAATATGCATAATCTGATCATATTGTTCCTTGGTGAAGTGAAATGCCACCACCTCCTCCATGTTGTGGTTGTTGTTCCATACCTGCAGAGTGATTGTTGTTCTACAAAGGTGTGACGACCCGGCCCATTATCACATGAGTTACCGCCCTGTTTCCCTCATATTATGCTTCACGATGTTTCAATATTAGTATTTGAGTTGATCGGGTAGAATTGGATTGGTTTTAGTTGGAAATGAGACACTTAGTCTCTTAAAGGAAAGTTTGTTTTGAAAAAGTCAACTGGAAGTTGACTATTTAGTTAGGACGCTCGGATGTGAATTCTAATGATTCAGTTAGCTTCGAGGGATGATTTGTGACTTAGGAGTGAAATTGAAATTGAATTTGGAGTTCCGGTGTAGAATTTGGCTTGAATTGGCTAAGTTTGAATTTTGGCGAATTCCGGTTGTTAGGCGAGATTTTGATACGAGGGTTGGAATAGAATTCCGAGAGTTGTAATAGCTTTGTTAAGTGATTTTGGATATGTCTGCAAATTTTCAAGTCATTCGGACATCGTTTGGTTGGGTTTTTGATCAAAAATGCATTTCGGAAGTTCTTGAAGAACTTAGGCTTTGATTTGGTAAAATTTGATGATTTTGATGTTAACGATAGTGTTTTGATGATTGGAGCAAGTTTTAATGATGTTATGGGTTATGTTGGTGCTTTTGGTTGAGGTCCTGGGGGCCTCGGGGTGATTTTGAATGGTTAAACGGGAATTTTGGAAGCTTATAGCAGGTCTGATCTTTTTGGCTTCTGGTATTTCCGCATTTGCAGAAAAGGATCCGCAGGAGCGGTTCCGCAGATGCGGCTATGGGGTCGCATACCTGGCATATTCCGCATAAGCAGAAGCCTTTCCGCAAAAGCGTACATCGAAGTTGCGGTATTTGACCGCAGAAGCGGTCATGAGAGTATTGTGCAGACCGCATAAGCGGTCATCTTGATCGCAGGAGCAGCAACCGCATAAGCGGTTTAAGACCGCAGAAGCGGTCCTAGGGTTTTTAAGTGATACCGCATAAGCGGTCATTTTGGTCGCATGTGCGTGACCGCAGATGCGGTAATTTGACCGCATAAGCGGAAAACGACCTGGTGATATAGTGAACAGTGTTCACGAATTGGGAAAAGAAGGAAAACATTTTGGGACTTCGACTTAGGCGGCTCTTGGGCGATTTTTGAGAGAAATCAAAGGGGTTTCATCAGGTATGAATCATTTGACTTGGATGATGTTTTTATAGTGTAAAACCATGGATTAAACACTGAAATTCAAGGAATTAAAAAGGGGTAAAGCTAGGGCTTGAGTTTTAATATTTCAAATTGAAATTTGATAGGACATTTGATCTCGGATTTGGGAGTTCTTGGTATGGACGGACTCGTGACAAGACAAGGAATCCGTTAATGTGAGTTTTGTAATTTTTCGAGAAGCGGGCCCGGGGATCGGGTTTTGCTAGTTTCGAGATTTTTGCTATATTTCGATTGTTTTCGATTGGGTGTTGTCCCATTGGTATATTGTGATGTATTCGCTCTGTTTTTGGTTAGATTCGACATGGTAGAGGCCAATTTGAGGGGCAAAGGCATCGCGAGCGAGGAATTTCACCGGTTCGAGGTGAGTAATACTTGTAAATGATATCCTCAGGGTTTGAAACCCCGGATTTGCACATCATAGTGCTGTATTGAGGTGAATTGCACGCCGGATATAGGCGTGGGGTAGAGCATCATTAGGGGACTGTGACTTGGTACGTCCCGGTTGTTGATTTTTACCGCATATTTGACTGAAATTATTTGTTATCATCATAATTTGGGCTGATTGCCGTGTTTTAGGCCTTGTACCGACCTATAGAATCCTTAGGGGATTTTTATGTGATTTTCCTCACTTATGTGCATAACATAAATTCTTAGTCATGTTTTCAAATATTAGAAACAATATAATAACTATGTTTTATACATGAACCTTAAATGAAAAGGATATGAGGGCTGAGATCCCTATAGTATGTCACGCCCGATTGGCTGTGGACTTATTTGACTGAGATGGGTCGGGGACCCAGTGGTGAGGATGTTTCCTTGATATGGATCGGGCTACACGCCCTAGCGATTATTATATATTGATATTGAGGTCGAGAGCCTGTTTTATGCCAATACCTGGCTGATATTGCGCTTGGGTTGTAGGAGCCCCTCCGGAGTCTATACACACCCTCAGTGAGTGTCGTCGACGTTAAATAAGTGGAGCGGGCTGCACGCCAGAGCGGGTGCTAGAGTGTACCGTCATATGCATTGCATTGCATTCATACATTTGTGTACTATTTGTTGTTGTGTTATTTCTTGAGATATTTATTTGTTGTTCTGATATTGTCTGATCACTTCCAAAGTGGATAAATTTGAGATAGTGGTAACAGTGACACTGTATGATGTAAATGGGTCAGGTAATAGTGGCTGACCAGAGATAAGAATATTGCCTGAAGGGCGAGCTATGAGCTCAGTTATGCATACTTGTTTGTGCCTAGGGGCTGGCTTTTATGCTGACTTGCACTACGTGTTTTCGCATTCATTTGCTTAACTGTTGGAAAAAGATATTTTCAAAAGAAGTTTTGAACTGAGTTAAGATAATTTCTAAAGGATTTTTTTTCACGTTTTCCCTATTTTTTCAAAGGTTTACACTGTACTATATAGCATGTTGATTTGCTTTACGTGGTTTATTGCTGCTCAGTTATTATTTACTCTTATTACCACTGAGTTGGAAGTACTCGCTTTACTCTCTGCATCTCGCGTGCAATTACAGGTATTGTTCAACCGGTAGTGGGTTATTAGCTGATTGAAGATATACTAATGTAGATGAGCAAGGTGACCGCCAACGTCCGCGACACCGCACTTCATCTTTAAATTTCCAGATTTTACTTTGTATATAAAATATTGGCCCTATAATAGTGTTCCTACTTCTTAGATGCTCGTGACTTGTGACACCCCGGTCGGGTTGTGTGGGGTTGTAGTCCTGATTATTATTGATGTTAAGTTGTATCACTTTACTTATTTATGTTTAAATAATTTTAAAAAGGAAGTGAATTGGGTTAGTTGGCTGGCCTTGTCTTCACGAGAGGCGCCATCACGACCAGTGTGGGTTTGGGTCGTGACAAGTTGGTATTAGAGCCTAGGTTACTAGGTATCACGAGTCATGAGCAGGTTTAGTAGAGTCTCGCGGATCGGTACGGAGACGTCTGTATTTATCCTCGAGAGGCTGCAGAACCTTTAGGAAAACTTCACTTTCTTGGAATTCTTATCGTGCGTACTTGATTCAGCTTGAGATATAACTCTTGAAATTCCTTCCACACGTCTGTATGCGCACATGAGCGCTCAGTATTGTAAGTGCCTTGATGGCTTGTGATTCCCCGATCGAGGGGCGAGATGTGATCCCGTGAGTTCGATGTTGGGCCAGTCTGGAGGACTTGAGGCTGGATCTTTCCCTATGGCTGGAGCACCGAGATGCTGATTTTGTGAGCAGGTGTTATGAACTTATATGTTTAGTGTTGTCCCTAATAGTGGGAATGGCGGCTGGATAGCTACGTAATAACTATGTTGGTACTGTGTAATGTTTCTATATGACTTGGTAATGACGAAGAAGTCTGCAGGATAGTAGATGGACTGTTAAGTGATTCGATTCCTATTGTGGCTTGATGTGTAGTCCGAAATATGGGCGCGTGAAGAATATTTTCGTATCTCCTAGTTGGAAGTTAAGTGAAATACTTGTGGCGGAATGAGTTCAAACTCAAGAAGACTAAAATGGATGTGTTATGTGTATAATGGTGGAAGGTGTTCTGAAATACTAAATTGAGGCGAAGCAGGGGGGTTATCTCCTGCGGAGTGTTCTTAAGGGGATAAATGCGAGGCTTGTAGAGGATTTCAGTATCCGAGGATCTGTGTTTTCATAAACTAGTAGATGATTTGAGTTTAATCTCACTATAATGTTGTGGCATCATTAGAGTAGAAGTATTATAGGTTATTAAATGTGTCCTGATAGATGGCTTCGAGCCAAGTTGGGGAGGTTGTTGTTGATTAGTTGATCGCACGGATATGTGCTATGTTGTTTTCGTTTCGAGGTATGCTGGTGGATCAGTCCTGGTTGCAGAAAATGAGCCGAGGATGGCACGAGTAAAGAAAATTTTTGATAAAGGTTATATGGTACTTCGTAGATGTGTGAAGACAATAGGATGTCTTGAGCTGTTTTTTATAAAGAATGCTTAGTGTGTAGAAAAGGAAGATATTCATTGAATTGGAATGAGATCATATCCTTCGGTGTCAGAATGCTGATAAGGCACAAGTGGTTCTGTTCGTTAAGTCATGTAATTTGCGGTTGGAATAGGAGTGAATGCCTCTCGAGAATGGTTTTATTGGGTTCAAGATTTTGCATGTAATCATCANAAGTTCTTCAAGTAAGTATTCTGGAACGTGGTATTTTTGGGAAGAATTGAGAGAGTATTCGGTGGCCTATGGGTCTTAGATAGTGTGCTCTTATGTTCGAGTCTCGTGTGGTAGGCCTGGATTGAGGCATTGTGATGCTACGGCAAGGGAGAAATATCAAGTGGATGATGAATAAAAAGAGAAATTTGATAGAAGGAATAGCTTGATAATAGACCGAATCGGTATGGTAAAGATATGATTAATTCCTTGTATGTATTCGAAGTAATGAGCTTTTACAGGCATTTTGCAGCAATGCTCTTGGGTTTTGACGGCTTACTCAGCTTGGTTTAGACATAAGGATTCAGTCCTGGCAGTTTAGCTTGTACAAATGGAATTAACAGAGATGCTCTTGTTGGGTTTTACTGTGGTTTGAAGATGAGTATATTTCTTATGGGTATGCGAAGCATGGAGTGTGTAATGATTTTTCTTCTAAATGGGATCAATGAAAGTTCTTGACTAGTCGAGTGAGTCGATGTCTGCGGCGCGGAAGGGAGGTAAAAGTTCTTATGTTATCCTAGTGTGGCTTGGTATATTAGATTTTGCAGATGATGTTGAGTTGTAGACTGGTTGTCGCAATGTGGGTTATTCTAGACTATTGTGCTATGTCGGAAAATGCCACCGGTTGCGTGGCGAGGTACATCGGATTATGTTATAGCAGAGTGGTTGGTATTCCAAAGATCAGCGGACGGCTGGGAAGGATTGCTTTCCTTAATTGGGCCTTTGTGACGGATGTCAGTATAAAGGTTTCTACCATTGATTCAGTTCAAGTATTGAGGGACTCTTTTTCAAATGCGTTTCTTGTGGCCGGGCATGTCGTCGGGCAAGATTGTGGATTTCAGTATTGATTTGGTATCAGGCACTGTATTGTACGGCTCCGGTATGAGTTATAGTAGTGGAAGAAGCAGCTTCAGGCTTCTTGGCAATGAATTTGTTGGTAAGCTGATTGGCTACGTATTCAGATTGAGATGGCTTGGTTGGCCCTGAGAAGTATTGTTGAGGGATAGGTTTAATCTCCCGTTATTGATCTTGTTAGTGATCTGGGGAGACCTATGAGTTGCTTTTCGGTGCTGTGAGGCGTTATGATTTTTCGGACTGTGGGCACATATAGTGCGGTGCTATCAAGATTCATAGTGGAAGTTGAGAGGAAAACCTCAATTGCGCTTGAGTTTTGTAGCTTATAACACTATATGTAGATATTGTATGCACTCAGTATACTTACGACCGGTACTCGGTATTTCGTTGTAATGAGAAAATTTGGCTCGATGTGCATCTCCTTATGTGAGATATATATATGGATCGGGTGGCACGCCGCCATGGGTATGTGTGGATCGGATGGCACGCCGCCAAGAGTATGTGTGGATCGGATGGCACGCCGCCATGAGCATGTGTGGACCGGGTGGCACGCCGCCACAGGTATGTCATTTGGATCGGGTTTCACGCCGCAACAGTGTGATGATGGGAATAGTGTTCCATATGCTGTCTTGTATGCCTTGTTTCTTGGTTTCTAAGGAAGTCTGTATTGGGTGTTGCTCGGTGAATGACGCACCGGTTGTGTCCTTTCAGGATCGTATGGTGTATATTACTTGCTTCACCATGGGTATAATGATTTGTTTGGGTCCCAGATATCCATCGTGCGTGGTTGTCAATTTCGAGTATAGCAACTTGGGGTGCTTCACGTGTAACCGTGTTTGGATAAGATCGTGCATTGTAGCGAGGCTACATGGAGAGTAGACCCTTCGGGGTAGATACAGGTATTCTATTTCTATGATGTCGGACGGGGTCCCAGCCTTGGGTTGTGATGGTACCGAGGAATTTGAGTTACAGCTCTTTTGTTTGAGCCATTTGTCATGATTTGAGTATGTTCAGACCGCCCATCATTGGTGCGTGGATTATGCAAGTTGTGGCTTAGGCCTGTGATGAGGTGTCATATCACTAGAGTGGTGTGTTTGGTCAGAAGAGATCGTTGAAATCATTAATGTATACGATCGGAATTAATCTTGACTTGTTGAAAGAATAATATCGAGGTCCAGCTCGGAAGCTGCTGTGGTATTAGTCAAAAGGGAAGAAATGCCTTCATGGATGGTTGATCTGAGAAATTGATACAGTTTATTGCGTGTTTCGTTATTAGTTGGCGGTATATGAAAGTTCTAGAATAAGACCTTTGTTGATAAGAGGTTTTTCCACCGGTATTCGGGTGTTGTGGGAAAATGCTATGAATTGAAGTTATCTCTTCGAGTGTCTGGGTTATGTAGTATATCATATGGTTGCACCTAAGGTTGCAGGTGTGGGTTATCACAACTGGTTCAGGTTTATTCTGGGTATGATTTCGGAAGGTGCTATGTGGTTCTGCGGTCTTTGGTCTAAATAAACTGTGAAATTTTAGTTGTGTTGTATTATCGTATCTATGTAAGATAGGGTGACGTGGGATCACCCCGGGTATCCCGGGTATATGCTTGGTAAGGTCATTCAGCTATTGGTTGGCTTCTAGTACAACTCTAGGCACGCTCGAGGACGAGCATTTGTTTAAGTTGGGGAGAATGTGACGACCCGGACCGTTGTCACGTGCGTTACCGCCCTATTTCCCTCATATTATGCTTCACTATGTTTTAATATCAGTATTTGAGTTGATCGGGTAGAATTGGATTGGTTTTAGTTGGAAATGAGACACTTAGTCTCTTAAAGGAAAGCTTGTTTTGGAAAAGTCAACTGGAAGTTGACTATTTAGTTAGGAGGCTCGGATGTGAATTCTAATGATTCGGTTAGCTTCGGGGGATAATTTGTGACTTAGGAGTGAAATCGGAATTGAATTTGGAGTTCCGGTGTAGAATTTGGCTTGAATTGGCTAAGTTTGAATTTTGGTGAATTCCGGTTGTTAGGCGAGATTTTGATCCGAGGGTCGGAATGGAATTCCGAGAGTTGCATTAGCTTCGTTAGGTGATTTTGGATATGTCTGCAAATTTTCAGGTCATTCGGACATCGTTTGGTTGGGTTTTTGATCGAAAATGCATTTCGGAAGTTCTTAAAGAACTTAGGCTTTGATTTGGTGAAATTTGATGATTTTGATGTTAACGATAGTATTTTGATGATTGGAGCAAGTTTGAATGATGTTATGGGTTATGTTGGTGCTTTTGGTTGAGGTCCCGGGGGCCTCGGGGTGATTTTGGATGCTTAAACGGGAATTTTGGAACCTTACAGCAGGTCTGATCTTTTTGGCTTCTGGTATTTCCGCATTTGCGAAAAAGGAGCCTGGCATATTCCGCATAAGCGGAAGCCTTTCCGCAAAAGCGGACATCGAAGTTGCGGTATTTGACCGCAGAAGCGGTCATGAGAGTATTGTGCAGACCGCATAAGTGGTCATCTTGATCGCACGAGCGGCAACCGCATAAGCGGTTTAAGACCGCAGAAGCGGTCCCAGGGTTTTTAAGTGAGACTGCATAAGCGGTCATTTTGGTCGCGTGTGCGTGACCGCAGATGCAGTAATTTGACCGCATAAGCGGAAAACGACCTGGTGATATAGTGAACAGTGTTCACGAATTGGGAAAAGAAGGAAAACATTTTGGGACTTCGACTTAGGCGGCTCTTGGGCGATTTTTGAGAGAAATCAAAGGGGTTTCATCAGGTATGAATCATTTGACTTGGATGATGTTTTTATAGTATAAAACCATGGATTAAACACTAAAATTCAAGTAATTAAAAAGGGGTAAAGCTAGGGCTTGAGTTTTAATATTTCAAATTGGAATTTGATAGGTCATTTGAGCTCGGATTTGGGAGTTCTTGGTATGTACGGACTCGTGGAGATACGAGGAATCCGTTAATGTGAGTTTTGTAATTTTTCAAGAAGCGGGCTCGGGGCTCGGGTTTCGCTAGTTTCGAGATTTTTGCTATAGTTCGATTGTTTTCGATTGGGTGTTGTCCCATTGGTATATTGTGATGTATTCGCTCTGATTTTTGGTAGATTCGACGCGCGTGGAGGCCAATTTGAGGGGCAAAGGCGTCACGAGCTAGGAATTTCACCGGTTCGAGGTGAGTAATACTTGTAAATGATATCTCGAGGGTTTGAAACCCCGGATTTGCACATCATAGTGTTGTATTGAGGTGACTTGCACACCGGATATGGGCGTGGGGTAGAGCACCGTTAGGGGACTGTGACTTGGTCCGTTCCGGTTGTTGGTTTTTACCGCGTATTTGACTAAAATTATTTGTTATCATCATAATTTGGGTTGATTGCCGTGTTTGGGGCCTTGTGCCGACCTGTAGAATCCTTAGGGGATCTTTATGTGATTTTCCTCACTTGTGTGCATAACATAAATTCTCATTCATGTTTCAAATATTAGAAACAATATAATAACTGTGTTTTATACATGAACCTTAAATGAAAAGGATATGAGAGCTGAAATCCCTATAGTATGTCACGCCCGATTGGCTGTGGACTTATTTGACTGAGATGGGTCGGGGACCCAGTGGTGAGGATGTTTCCTTGATATGGATCGGGCTACATGCTGTAACGATTATTATATATTGATATTGAGGCCGAGAGCCTGTTTTATGCCAATACCTGGCTGATATTGCGCTTGGGCT
>MU764351.1:83660-96318 GCA_026770625.1 Nicotiana glauca | reverse complement strand
AATAATTTCTATGACTGAGTACAAATAATGTGAGCATGAATAAAACCTAAACATGATCTCTAACATGAAGGCAAACAAGGTCAACAACAAGTAAACACATAACCATAGATAATAGCTTTTAGGCCTGGCCTCACGGGATAGACCAAGTCTCAATCTCTCGCGGTGCACACCCACACGCCCGTCACCTAGCGTGGTTATCACCACCAAACAATCATATGATATCAATTTCTCCGGGTTTATACCCTCAAAGCCAGAGTTAAAACTGTTACTTACCTTAATTGCGTAAAATCCTACTTCGAGATGTCCTCGTCCCTCGACTCGGTCTCCAAAGGCTCCGAATCTATCCAAAATATTGAATAACACGTTCTAATTAATCTAGGCAAATAATTTCATAATCTTAGGATGATTAAAAAAAATTAAAGTCAATCCCCAGTCCAATTAGTAACTAATTTGGTCGCAATTATGCTATCTAACTAAGTACTTTCGTCTTGGAGATCGTAAAAATTGCTTTGGTATTTATTGATTTTCTCTTTTTCGACCAGTTAGAAAACGTTTTTCCCATATCATAAATATTAGACAGATTACGAAAAAATAAACCAACGCACTTTCATTGTGCATAAATTGCCGAACAGTAGGTGTTTCAAAAGCCATCACGCTGGCTTTCTCAAAAGTTCAAAGATACTAATTGCTTCTGCCATGGAATGATAATTGTGTCTCCCAAATTAGAGAACCAAAACTGTAGGTTCTTGGAAAAAGAATTTCCTATTTCTTTTTGTTTTTCTTTTCAAATCCAATCATGGTATAGTTATTATGTAATTTAATTATAGCAAACCCAGTATTCCTATGCCGTCTACTGCTAAAATATGTAACTGACCACAATCAATTGAAACATATACTAGAATTTATTAATACCTACACTATGAAAGTTGACAACGGAGCTTCTTACGATATTGTCGATAATTTTTCCACAAAAATTTTTCTTTGCGTGCTTTTGCCTCTTTGTTTCTAAGACCTAGAAAATAATAACCTAATATTTCCATTTTATATTTTTTTAAGCTACTGAAAACGTGGTAGCTCTTAGAGAATGGCCTTAATCCACTTCTATTCATATAATATAGCACGTAATAAAGTCCAATTTCTAACTTCCGCCAACTCAAGCCTAATTCTACCGCGGGCATCCAATTCCTGACATACTCCTAAGTCTAAAATCACCCAATGAAGCCAACCGAATCACAAAAAATCAAAACCGAATTCGTTTACTCATAAGTCAACTTTCGGTTGACTTTTCTAACTTAGCTTTCTAAATAAGATACTAAGTGTCTCATTTCACTCCAACACTTCTACAGACCCAAACCTACCAACCCGATACGACTCAACACAGCTGAACAAAATATAAAGAAGCAAAAACGGGAGAGACGGGGCTATAACTCTCGGAACGAACAATCGGGTCGTTACAGTTGTCAAGCACAAATTAAAGTGTTTTATTGAATTACTATAACAATCTGGTAAACTAGAAATCCTACACTTATATATTTGCAATCACATATAATTTTTAGTAAATATATTATTTACATCTCAAGATCGGTCAAAAAGGAAAAAAATAAATGAAAACTTTTCTTAATACTTGAGTCTATCAATTTTAATTAAAGAATAACCCGCAAACAGGAAGAACATAATGTAGGTTGTCATGTGGTCGTGCATATTATTGTTATAGCCTCGAAACACTAAAACATTACACTAGTCATGGTGAGTATTTCTACAGGGGTCGTAATAGATAGTGTTTAACCAAAAATATATCTTTCAGTTAAAGTCTATTTGTAGAAGAACTCGAGTTACTGATAACCAAGAAATTCCATACTTTCTCAATTATATAAAAGGAAAAAGAACAAGATTAAGTAAAGAAATAATTGATTGCAAAGTCAATATAGAGAAAAGCAGAAAAGTAAAGTGAATATATTTTAATATTGTCTCAGATGTCTTTACAAATGAAACTCTCTACCCTTATATAGGAATTTACAAACATAACGTTTCCTCCCCTTTATAGCCGAATCGTTATGAACATTAGTGACATTAATGAACAGTTATAATTGGCAATCGTAACTGTTTATGGAGATTCTGTAACGGTTTCAATTCATCTTCCTCATTAATTAGAGGTCCGTGAATCTTCCCCTTCTTTCTGTCTTGATTAATTCAGCTCATACTTACTGAATGATTTAGACTCGAGCAATTGCACCCCTTCATCTCGTGAGTGATTTGCTCGTACCTCTTGTATCTCGTGCATCTTTTAATGCAATATTCCAACTGTGATCTTTTTAGTGATCCACGTATCATGCCTTGTCATCCACACATAATTCCACGTGTCATATTTATTTTCTACTAATACAGATAGTCCCATCACTTGCCGAATATTCTGCAATTAAATATTTGGGATGTGGTATGTATTAATGGCGGGAATTTTTGTTGCCGTTTCCCATGTATCATTGTGTCTTCTTCAGAACCAACACATCGTATATCACTTCCATTTAATGCAAGTGCCACGTGGCTTCTGTCGATTGGGTCTCCGACTTTTCAGCGGTTTTTAGGGCTTTCTTGCGGCTGCGTCAGTCATGAAGTAACTGTTTCATTATGACGTCTTCATCATGACTCATTTTACATGACGGTTACTTCTTCTTATTAATACCCCATGTACCTTTAGTTTCACAAAACCCTTCAATCTACAGTATTCTTCTTCTTTAATCGTTCTTATTCTTCGGTACGCATTATTTTTTTGTATCCATGTCTTCATCAAACCCCAATCCTCGCAGAACAGTAGTTGTAGATAAATTTCCCCCTTAACTGCTCGTGTTAGGAGTAGAAGAGGCGGTAGGTTACGTAGCTTAGGGTCTTTATCTGTTCGTGGTTCTACTTCTCAACCCAACATTGTTACCCCTTCTTCATCTAGGAATAGGGCTTCTTAAACCTATAGATCTTCTGCCAGAAATAGGGAATCAAGTGAGCCCATTCGAGAACCAACAATTGATGAAATTATTCCTGCAGAATTTTCTTTCTCCACTGATCGTGAATCAATTAGAAACCAAGTTACTTCTATGACTTTCATTGATCGTGCCGATGTCTATCCTTCTAAGATTGATGATGGCTTGATTTTCTCTTGTGCGAAGAGAATGCTACTAGAAATCTGATTTTCTAATTTTAGTTCCAGGTCCAAACCAAAGGATAACTTCATACCTAGCTGGTTGTTCTTTCTTTTACACATATCCTTTCACTTTAGGTTTCAGACCTCCTTATTGACCTAGTTATCATAGAATTTTATCATTTCTTCAACATTTGCTTAGGACATATTGGTCCTATTGTATGGAGAGTTGTTTCATGTTTACGATACCTATCTAATTTGTCCTATTTACCCTTTACCTCTCAACACTTGCTTAATCTTTAATCCCCTAAGTTGTTCCGTTTAGGGGTTATTACTCTCGCTACCAGGAGCAAAAAGGTTTTGATTAGCCTTGAAGATGATAAGGATTGTGATTGGTGTGCCCACTTTATTGCTTCTCCCACAAGTAATTTAGTGGGTGAGGAACATGCCTTTTCCATAGAAATAGACTTTTGCACGTAAGTTCTATTTCATATCTTTCTTCTTTTACGAGGGAGGAAGAAACTGATGATCTCATGGATGTTTTTTCTCTTTTTATTAACCATAGAAGTTTTTGATGAAATACCAATATTCCGTGCTTGGGTAGAGAAGTTATTATCGGTTGCTCCTATGGAAAGAAGGTTTTGGAAATACCTTTCTCATAGGTTTGGCTGAAAAATCAAAACTCATGGTATCCTTCCCTTTAATTTTCTTCTTTTCTTTCATATTTACTTGGGGATTTCTAACTTTTTCCTCTGTTAGGATTTCCCATTCGAGGTGTCAGTGTCGCATCTATTACTTCATCAAGGTTTTCTTTGTCTCTTGCTCAAGAAATAATTTTGAATTCTTCATCAAAGAGAAAATCTGAGAGAGCTCATGGCTCTGAAGGTGAAGAGGAATGACAAGAGGTTTCCTAACTGCACATGCCTCGGGCTAGGAAGCGCATTTTTTTGGATGAATAAGCCACCCCTCCTCCAAGTTCAGTTCCCGTGAATGAGCCTGAAAGTGTCATTCTAACGAGCTCTGATGAAAAGATGAATGTTGCACCTCGTGACTTTACCGACTAATTATTCTCCCGTGGGTTTGATAATGAAGATGTTGGCCTTGTTTATGAAGAAGCACCTCTTGCTTCCTTTCCAGTGTTTGATCCTATTGGTTCTCAAGTTTTTGCTCCTGTCGTTGTTGCTACTGCTCCTCTCGTGGTTGTTTTCACTTCCTCAACTGTCCCTATTGCTACCACTTCTCATGTTGTAATTTGTTCTTCCAGTAGCAATAGGATGATGAAATAATAATAATACTTAATTTAATTTATAATAATAATTAAGCTCGTCAGATATTTATCAATATACAATGGATTTCTTAATATACTAGAGTGGTATGTCTGTGCATTGCAAGGGCCCGACATGTGAGTTGATGCATTATGTTTGTCTCAAAATAATAAAATGAAAGAAAGAAAATCTGAAAAATTATGAACAATGAATTAAAGAAAAAGAATTTAGAAAATTAGTTAGCATTTGGCATGGATAAACGGAAGAAAGTTGTCAAGCACAAATTAAAACGTTTGATTGATTGATATAATAATATGGTAAACTTGAAATCCTAGACTTATATCTTTGCAATCACTTTTAGTAAATATATTACTTAACAGCTCAAGATCGGTCAAAAAGGAAAAAATAAAATGAAAAATTATCTTAATACTTTGAGTCTGTCAATTTTAATTAAAGAATAACCCGCGAACCGGAAGAACAAAATGTAGGATATCAAGTGGTCGTGCATATTATTGTTATAGCCCCGAAACACTAAAATATTGCACTAGACATGGTGAATATAGGTTGTAATAGATAGATCCATCAATTTTCAGGCCATCAGAGTCCGTCAACTAAACTCAAAAATATAATCATGTAATAAACACATGAAAAAATGGGACATAATCATTATTTCATATTTTATGACCCCAAAAACGTCAAAACTTTATATTAGTCATGGAGAGTATTTCTCACAAGGCCATATTTGATAGATCTGTCACTTTTTCGGCAAATCAAAGTGAATCAACCAAATTCATAAAAATCATCATGTATATAAACATACGAAAAATTAACATAATTATTATTCCTATTTTATGTGATCGTGCATGGTATTCTTATGATCCCAAAATGCTAAGCCGACGTTAGTCATGAAGAGTAATTATCACAAGAGCATATCTGATGGATCCACCAATTTTTAGGTAAATGAGATTCAGTCAACCAAACTCAGAAAATCATTATATATATAAACACACGAAAAAATGGACATAATCATCAATTCCTATATTATGACCCCAAAATTAAAATAAAATAATGTTAGCCATGGTGAGTATTGCTCATAAGACCGTATTCGATAGGTCCACTAATTTTTAGGCGAATCGGAGTCCATCAACAAAATTTTAAAAAATCAACATATATATAAAAATACGAAAAAATGGACATAATCATTAATTCATGTTACACGTGGCCGT
Source organism: Nicotiana glauca (assembly GCA_026770625.1). Taxonomy (NCBI): domain Eukaryota; kingdom Viridiplantae; phylum Streptophyta; class Magnoliopsida; order Solanales; family Solanaceae; genus Nicotiana; species Nicotiana glauca. Next base: position 90,697 of record MU764351.1, on the reverse strand, counting down.
GCATAGAATTCTTATGACTGCGAAATATTGAAAAATAACATTAGTCATGGTGTGTATTTCTCACAAGATTGTATACGATGGATCCACTAATTTTTGGGCCAATCGGAGTCTATCAATCAAATTCAGAAAATCTTCATATATAAATATATAAAAAAAATAGACACAATTATTAATTCCTATTTTATGTGAACGTAAATAGTATTCTTATGAGACTAAAATGCCAAAAAACTACGTTAGTCATTGAGAATATTACTCACAAGGTCGTATCCGATGGTAGCACTAATTTTTAGGCCAATTGGAGTTCGTCGACCAAAATTAGGAAAAGTATCATGTATATAAATACACGAAAAATGAACGTAATCATTAATTCCTATTTCATGACTCTGAAACGCCAAAAATGATGTGGATCATGGTGATTATTGCTCACAAGGTCATATCCAATGGATTCACTAATTTTTATGCCAATCAGAGTCCATCAACCAGATTCACAAAAATTATCATGTATATAAACACACGAAAAAGGAATAATTTATCATGTCCTTATCTTTTTTACACTCGAAATGATTTCTCTCTTTAGAAAGCAATTCTCTCTCAACATACAGCTGAAAATGGAGAGAAAATCGAGGACTGGAGGTGGATGTCAGAAGATCCAAGGAAGTTAGACAACAAATTTAGTGCGTATGAGAGTGACACAATCGAAAGATGCGAAGAAAATAAAAAATATCAATGGAATTCAAGGAATCATACCTTTAAATATCAATCATATTCAAATCCAACCACACCACATGGAAGGAACAAAAGGAACAATGAAATTCCAGTGGTGAATAGGGCGTCATGGGCAAATCGTGTCGAAGAGGAAGAAATGGCGAACAAAAATACAGGTTTGACTAGAACCCTAGAATCAAGTACTAAATCATGGATCAATGTTGTAAGTTCAATCCCGATAGAGGAAGGTCTAGACCTAATTAAGGAAAGCACTGAATGTGAAAATTACAATGGCGGACATTAAGGATGAGGTGGAGTACTGGACAACATCAGTTGTGTGCTATATTTTAAGGTCTAATCCACCACAAGTAGTAATTGATGGATATTTCGGGAGAATTTGGGGAGCATTGGGGATTGAAAAAGTAGCACAATTAAACAGAGGGTTATTCCTGGTGAGATTTCGTAGTGTTGAAAGTAGAAGCAAAGCAGTGAAAGAAGGTATTCAAATGTTTGATAGAAAATCAGTAATTGTGAAGCCATGAAAACCAGATATGGAGATCACAAAGGAGAAAATGGAGAATATTCCTATTTGGGTGAGATTGATAGGGTTTCTCAAATATTGGGGACAAGTGGTTCTCAAAAATAGCTGGGTTCATTGGAAAGCCTCTAAAGGCAGATATTGTTACTACAAAAAAGGAAAGACTAACATATGCAAGAGTGTTAGTTTAAGTGAAATTGAACCAACAATACCCTTCAGGTATTAGATTTGAAAATGGGGCTGGAAAAATAATAGAGCATGCAGTACATTATGAATGAAAACTTGTGTTGTGTGAGAAATGCAAGAATAATGGACATGATATTTATGAGTGTATGAAATTTTTACAGGAGGAAAGAGAGAAGAATGAGAAACAACAACAACTGAAAGTATAGAAGGAGGTAGTTCAACAGAAAGAAGGGAAATGATACAAAAGATCAAGCAAAAAAAATGGGAGCAAAGCAACAACAAAAGAAAAAACGGAGGGACAATAAACAACTAGAAATGGGAAGGAATCTAGATCAAAATAACGGGTACAAAGTTGGAAAGTATGTGAGAAAAGCAGTGGTGGTGCAAGAATTATCATTGAAGATAGGTAATGTGATTGCTACACTAGGAAAGCATCAAAATAAAGAAGAGGCAAGTACAAGTCAGGCATGCCAGAAGATGGAAACAATGGAGAATGGTAATGTAGGAAAAATGGGGGTTGTAATTGACAAGGGTGGGGGGAGCTTACCTACACATGGATACAATTGACTTTTGAAATACAAGGGGGCTAAATAATCTAGAGAAACAGAAGGAAATTTATCTGTTTATGCATAATTCTCAGGTTGGATTATTTGACCTCTAGGAAACTAAGGTTAAGAGAACTATGGCTCAGAAAGCTGCTCTCAACCTATGTAATAGATGGTCCCATAGTACGAATCTAAGTCAACATAAAGGAGGAATAATATGACTCTTATGGAAGCCTTTGGTATTTGATATAAGCATATACAAAGTCACAGAACAATTAATACATTGTGGAGTACATCATAGAGGAACTAGAAGGACATTTTCAGTAACAATGGTCTATGGATTCAATGATGCTGCACTAAGAAGGAAATTATGGAAGGATATCAAGGAGATTCATGAGCATATTGATGAACCTTGGACAGTCATGAGGGATTTCAAATGTGTCCTACAAAAAGAAGAAAGGCTTGGAGTCCACTTATAATGGCAGAAATAAGAGAATTCAAGCAATGTATGAAAGAATGTACATTACAGGATATGAAATCTTTAGGGCCTTCTTTACGTGGAATAACAAATAGGGAGGTAATGATAGAGTATATAATAGGATTGACAGGGTATTGGTCAATAATAAGTGCATACTAACATTACCAGATTTAAAGGTATACTATAGGAATGAAGGGATATTTGATCACTACATTGCAATAATTAGATGGGCAGTAGATCAAAAGAAGCAGCATATATTCAGATACTTTAACATGTGGAGCATGGAACCAGACTACAAAGAGACAGTAAAGCAAGGCTGGAAGACAAACAAAATCGGGACCAAAATGTATGAGTTAGTGGGAAAAATAAATAACCTTAAGGGGAAACTAAGGCAACTAAATAAAAAGAATTTCAGTTTATAGAAAAGAAAGCAGATCAAGCACAAGAAGAATTACTGCAATATCAACAAAGGATTAAGCAAACACCTCTTAATCAGGAGCTACAAAAGGAAAAAGCAAGGCTAATCGGGAAGACTAAAAGACTGATTGAAGCAAGACATCAGTATTTGAGGCAGAAAAGCAAGGTACAGTGGCTGAAAAAATGGGATCTAAACACCAAATTTCTTCATAGTATGATGAAGTTTAGAAGGAATATGAACAAAATCTTCTCTATAACAGATGCACAGGGAGTCAATTGAACTGAGGTGGATGCAATTGTAAAGTCCTTTATTGATTTCTAAACTATTTTGTTGGGCATTACCAACAAGGAAAGTGAGCATGTTAGTAGCAGACTGATTCAGCAAGGACCAGTAGTTATAGAAATACAAATGAATATGTTATAGGAACATAAAGAGAGGTTAAAATAGCCTTGTGGGCGATCAATGAAGATAAATCACCAGGTCCAGATGGCTATAAAAGCAAGTTTTTTTAAGATAGCTGGGAGGTGGTAGGCAAAGATGTAAAGGATGCTATAATGGAATTTTTTAGAACCGGGGAGATGCTAAATGTACTGAACCATACAGTGATAACCATCATTCCAAAGGGCTCTAATGCTACAAGTGTGAAATATTACATGCCAATTGCATGGTGTAATACAATATATAATGAGATATCTAAGATGTTATGTAACATGCTCAGATTGATACTGCCTACACTGATTTCTGCGAATCAAAGTGAGTTCATTACAGGAAGAACCGTAGTTTAGAATATTCTGATATGCCAAGATTTGGTACGATTGTATAAAAGGAAGAACACTACTCAGAGTTTCTTGATCAAGATTGATCTCCAAAAAGCATATGATAGTGTAAAATGGTCGTTTGTGGAAGAAATGCTATATGCAATGAATTTTCCCTCAGAGGTTCATAAAATGGACCATGGCATGTAGAACTACTACTCAATATAGTATTGCTATAAATGGGCTAAAAACTGAATTATTTATGATTTGCAGATGATATATTGCTATTACGTAAAGGTAATTATCAATCAGTAATGTTGATGTTAAGAGCTCTGCAGTCTTTTGCTAATGCATCAGGTTGGAACACTAATACAGAAAAGTCTAATATTTTTAGTGCTAACATGCCAAAACAAGAACTGGAAGATTTATATGAGGCAACTGGATATCAAAAAGGGTCATTGCCTTTAAGATATTTGGGGGTTCCAATTTCAGCAAAGAAGTTACTAATCTTGGATTGTGAAATTCTAATAGATAAGATGATTGCTAGAATAAGAGCCTGGAGCTTGAAGAACTTTTCATATGCTGGTAGAGTTCAAATAATCAATTCAGTTCTGCTACATGTTCATACATACTGGTCATCAATATTTATCCTTCATAAGTCTTTTCTGAAAAAGCTGACTGTAATATGTAGAAATTTCTTTTGGGATGGGATAGAACAGACTAATAAAGCTCAATTGATTGCACAGAATATAGTATATAGGCTAAAGCACAAAGAAGGAGTAGGAGTAATGGATTGCGTAGTATGGAATGAGGCAGCAATTGAAAAGTATGTGTGGAACATTGCACAAAAGGCTAACAACTTATGAGTGAAATGGGTGGATCATATATACATCAAAGGGATCAGTTGGAAATAATATGTGCCACCAACTGATTGTAGCTGGTATTGGAAGATAATATGCAATATAATGGAAAAGTTCAAGGGAGGATATAGGGGGAATGACTGCAACAAGTAGGTGAAAGGTATTCCATACAAAAAGGATACCAATGGAGGGAAGGGGAGTTGAATGAGGGGCCCTGGGCTAGATGGCTTTGGAACTCTGTTAATGTTCCAAAATATAATTTTATCAGTTGGTTAGCAGTTCATAAAAGATTGTTGACAAGAGAAAGACTGGAAAAAATTAGAGTATGTACAGAAACAGGGTGCGAAATATGTGGTGGAAGTGAAGAAACAATTCAACACATGTTCTTCGAATGTCATTTTTCGAAGGAGTTCTTGAGGATTCTGCTGGAATGGCTAGGATTGAGGATAAATGAACGAGATATTGATGGTTTTTGGAGAATACTGACAAGAAATGTTAAAGGAAAAATGTGCAGAAAACTCATTATAGCAGTTGTGGCAGCGCCGGTATACAAAATATGGCAGGTCAGAAATGATGTAATATAAAATAATAAAATACCACATCCAATGGTAATTTGTAAACAGACCCAACAAGAATTCAAAATTAGATTGAATATGCAAAATATTATGAAAGAGGGGAGAGATAGAAGGAAATGGATAGAGGACTTGTGTAGCAAACAAAGATAGGGAAGATAAATAGGAAATTTTTTGCGGCTAGAGAGAATTTACCATTAGTCTGTATAGTTTAATAGGAATGTGTATATTTGGTTGGTTGGAAGATTAATAATATTTTTCTTTACACACACAAAAAAAAACATACGGAAAAAATGGACATAATAATTTATTCTTGTTTCATGTGGCCATGTGTAGTATTCTTATGACCTAGAAACACTAAAAACTATGTAGTCATAGAAAATATTGCTCACAAGGTCATATCCGATGGATCCATCGATTTTTAGGTCAATCGGAGTTTGTCAAACAACTGAGGAAAAGCACCATGTACGTATACACACATGAAAATTGGACATAATCATTAATTCCTTTTTCATCACCCCAAAATGTCAAAAAATAATGTTAACCATGGTGAGTATTGCTCATAAGATCATATTCGATAAGTCCATCAATTATTAGGCCAATCGGAGTCCATCAACATAATTTAGAAAAATCATCATGTATATAAATATATGAAAAAATAGACATAATTATTAATTCATATATCATGTAGACGTGCATAATATTATTATGATCCCAAAACGCTAAAAACTATATTAATCACGACAAGTATATATCTCACAAGGTCGCATCTGATGGATGCACCAATTTTTAGATCATTTTGAATCTGTCAACGAACTCAAGAAAATTATCGTGTATATAAACACATGAAAAGTACATAACATATAATTATTAATTCCTATCTCACGACTCACTACAAGAAAGTATATAACTTGCAACAATCTTTTAGCAACAACAATGATATTGTTGCTAAATAATAATAAATGAAAACAACTTTATTTAGTTGTTGCTGTATCATATAACTTTTACCCACAAAAAATTTCTTGTTGGCTAACGTTTTAATTTTGTTGCCATAATATTTTAAATAATATAAAAATTTTAAGATATAAATAAATCGGCAACAATAAATTATCAGTGTTGCTAAAAGTATTTTTCTTGTTGGTAAAATACTTAATTTTTTCAACAAATTCTTTGACTTGTGGCTAAAGAATATTTTAGCTTTTTCTCAATTTTCATCAAAAAAAAATAACGCGGCAAACTTCTCTCCCCTTTTCCCTTGAATTCCCCCACCCCCATTTTTTTCGTTCTGGCTCTCACCTCCACCTATTCGTTCAACCCTTCCGCTCCTGCTTTGAGTTACTAGGTTCAAATAAGAGACAACCTTTTCTTCCTGTGCTTTGATTATTGATTGAAATTGTAAGCTCCTTCATCTCTATTTTCAGTTGTTTCTAGTTTAGGGTTTCAACTCTTTGAACTCTTCGATTTAGGTTTTGAGTTGGGAGGTCATAACTAGGGTCGACGTTTTCTCTTGGGAAAAATTTGGGCATCAAATAAACTATTTTCTTGCAGATTCTAAATAAAGATAGTGTGATTCATCCAAACAATACTTAGAGCTCAATTCTAGTTCTAATCAATGGTCTCATGCCTTATTCGGTTGGTATTTTTATTTTACTTTTTATTAAATATTATGTTCTTTTCTATTGATTGATTGATTCACATGCATATTGTGACTATAATTTTATATTTTTGATGTATTTATATTTTTTGAAATTGGGATATATGTAGATTTTGGACTTGTTTACCAGTGCTTCCAAGAATCAGTGTTCAGCTGCGGTTGGCTTCAAGTGGATGCTTAATCAGGTCAAATATTTTCGGTAATTTACATGTTTTAAACTTGAAAGTTTTGCTGAGATGTAGGCAGAGATAAAAGTGTTGTGGAAGGGGAGACAGTGCGCTCCAACTTTCCAAAAAACTTCTCAAATTGTGGGGGGGGGTGGGGGG
>MU764351.1:54877-73361 GCA_026770625.1 Nicotiana glauca | reverse complement strand
CTAAGTTTGATGAGGTATTTATCAAATAGTATCAATCTAAAGGATTACACGTTTAGGAATCACCTATGTAAGTGTGAAGTGGAAGCCGCTTCAATGAGAATTCTGTAAGGCCAATTATCTACACACTTATGAAACAAGGCAGCGTTCATGGCTAAAACGAGCACAACAATGACAACCAAAAGACGGTTAAGGGTTGGTTGTGTGACATATGGTTATCTAGGTATACACTAAAGTTCGAAGGTTCAAAGATATCAAATCTACCGATTGACCGAGTATATCCGATATATGTTCACTACGGAAAGTTCAAATGAAAACCTACTTATCCAGATGCAATTAATCCTTACTTGCAAAATCACATAGCTTTCATCTATGATCTTTCTTGATACAGCCATTCCCATTCATGTGGGGGATTGTTTGACTTTAAGCCATTGGGCTTTAAAGTAGAAGAAGTGTGAATTGGAAATAGAGGGAAATAAAATGAAGGGAAAATGAAAATTTGAAGAAGTGAACTTTTGTCTTGCATTTTGTCCTTCATTGGTGAGGGACAACCACATTTGTGTGCTTATATATAGAATCACTTCTTAAAGCTCTTAAAAGGAGTTGAAGAGAATGAACCATCGCGCCGTCGTCGTCGCTCGCTCAGCTCGGCTTTGGATTTGGATTTGGATTTGTCAAATGATCGATCGATAATATTATTTTTTGGACAAAAATTATTTAATTATTTAATAATTAATTAAATGTCAAATCACTGCTGAAAATACGCCAGAACCCTGCTGAAGGTTCAGAGGGCTTCTCTAGCCGCAGTTCTGCCGCGACCGGGTAGAACCGCGGCAGGCAGATTCAGAGAGCCTCTCTGACCGCGGTTCTGCCGCGACCGTGGTAGAACCGCGGCAGGCTGCGTATTCTTCTGAAAAGGCACCTTTTTCCAGACACCTCTTCTGATAATTGCCTATAAATTCTGAGGGATATACTGCATCCTAATTCGCAGTCTCTCTCTCTCAAATTCGTAAGTGTAATTTTGCTCCGTTCTTTGAGTTCGTTGGTATCCTGCAGTTTGTATTGCCACCATTGCAAGAAGGTTTATTGCGTTTTATCCTGGGAGGATTTAATCCATTACCTTGACAATGTGTGAAGGGTTAAAATTCCTTAAGGACACACAAGAAACTTGTGGACTCGGAATATTTCTGATTCTCTACTATCTTCAGATTTTTTTAGTTCTCCTAACAGTTTTTCTGATTTTTGGTTTAGCACAATAACGCTAACAAAAATTATTGAACATGCATGGTCTCTTGCATACTTCAACCAGCCTCTTTCTTTGTCTCTTTCATGCACCAGCTAGCGACAATGCTTGAATTCACTAAGGAGTTCTTTTTTTTTCCTTATTAATTTACAATTTACCTTCCTCAAAACAGAAGCAACGGATAAAACTTCAGACTTGGTAATTCTCCGAAGGATTATTTGGCAAGTATAAACGCTTTTCATGCTCTATTCTATTCTCCCTCTTTTTAACCATAAAACTGGGGTTTTCTTCATCTTGACGAGCATCTCTTATACATACAGATAGGGGCCGGGATGCTGGGTAGAACATTTCACCAAGCCCACTGCATGTGCAGTTGGGCTTAGCCCGTGGTGAGGAACTTTGGGCCAACTTATTTACGTGACACCATATGACACTATAAGTGTTCTGCTACTTCTTTGCTTATTACGGAGATGTCTATAATATTCATAATAAATTTTGAGTAAGGTAGTACTTATATATTCATAATATGTGTATAATTTTATATAATCTAGGAAAAATAAATAATGAATCTAACTAGCTATTTATGTAAAGATACTTTATTCTTGTGTTGGGTCGATATTCTTTTGAAACCATCAGTGGGGCATTTGCATCTATACCCGCTTATTGTGCTACATTTTAACCTGTGTCTGCTTTGCAAAAAAAATTGCAAGCGTACCCGCTTTTTCACATAACTTCAGCACACGGGGCTGAAGTAGCAAAGGCAATTACACAAAACTTCAGCAATTTAGTAGCCGGGCCTGAAGTTCAGCTCTAGAGCTGAAGTTTTTGTTTTGTAACTCGCGAACTTCAGCTCTAGTTTGCCAGTTAAAAATAAAAACTTCAGCTCTAGAGCTGAAGTTTGATTTTATAAGTTTTTGTTTAGTAACCGGGAAACTTCAGCTCTAGAGCTGAAGTTTGTCAGTTATAAAATAAAAACTTCAGCTCTTTAGTAACCCGGAAACTTCAGCTCTAGAGCTGAAGTTTTCAATTCATAAAATAAAAACTTCAGCTGAAATTTTTCAGTTATAACATAATACTTCTGCTCTAGAGCTGAAGTTTTTGTTTAGTAACCCAGAAACTTCAGCTCTAGAGCTGAAGTTTTTGTTTAGTAACCCGAAAATTTCAGTTCTAGAGCTGAAGTTTTTATTTTATAACTGGAGCTGAAGTTTCCCAGTTATAAAGGGAAGTTGAAGTTTTTTAAAAAGTGGGCACGGATGCAAACAAAAAGACAAAGCGGCTACAGGCTAAAAAGGGGAGCCCTACAATGTGCAGACTAGAAATGACATCAGGGAGCACTTTAAAGGACTGGTATTTAGGCATTAGCCAGTGCATCCTGAATTTCATTTTTTTAGTTCAATTTTTCGGGACAAAATTAGAATTTCCTATAGCGTTCGATTATCAAAGTGGTATATAGAGACGCACCAAATTTAGTTAAATATCTTCAATGCAATATATAAAGCTACCTTGCCACTATATCAACATAATTTTTCTGTCTGTTATACCCTTTGTTTTGTTGGAGGAATTCATCAAATTATCATCATTAGTCATTACAACAGAATTATGAAAGAAGCTGACTAGCAAGGTGCGGATGTCAGGTCTGAAGAAATGGCTTTGATACTTTAGCAGACAAGTTATGGTTAATGGTGCTAGTTGTAGGACCAACCTTGTCGACAGCCATGGTCGATATCCAGCTCTTCACAACAGATTCAACTGAACCCACTAAACTATTGTTTTCGAATATATAAAGATCATATAAATATATGCAAAAAAATATAAACTGTATATTAAAAAAGGATCGTATTCATTCTGAATCCACTAATTTTAAATTTTAGATTCATCTTTGATAGTAGTCGCGGTAACGCGTTCGCAATGAGGGCACATGGTGAGGGTGGATGCAGGGTTCGGCTGGCAGCTGTGTGGTAATAACACTGTTGGCGGGCCTACTTTCATGGCTCTTAATTCTAGCACTTCTTTTTTCAGTCTTCGGTTTTGTTCGGTCAATGATCCAAACCATCTCTTCAAGTACACACATTCCAGCTCCGTTTGCTTCAGCTTGCTCCTGTATAAAGACAAATATTATGAGTTTACGACTACACAACATGCTTTTTTTTGTAACTTATTAACATGTTAAAATAAAAATATCGATTACACCTACGGGTATAGCCTAGTAGTTAATGAAGTAGATCGAGAATTAGGAGGTCTTATGTTCAAAACCCAGCGGCTAGAGGCATACCCAAAATTTAAAAGTAGTGGGGCACCGCTGTCAAATAAAAATTTGAGCAAATGTACTGGAGCGGAAATCGAATTCAAGCAGCGCACTAAAAGTCAAGTACTGGGAACCGGTGCCCCTGTACCCTAAGGGTAGGTCCGCCTCTGCTAGCAGTGATAAAAATAGATGATTTCTTAGCATATGTCTAGCCTTCGTAGACAAAATTACCTGGTGTGGAAGGTAACAGATCCGGACACCATGACTATCAAAACTAAAGAATAAAAGATATAGAAATATCTACTTTGAATCTTAAAATTTCCAGTAGAAACATATATATTGTTAATATTAGGGCAAGAAAACAGCCTAGAATTCCCAAACATGGACAGATTAATGATTTTCCAACCTATTTTAGAATTTACGTTCCCTGATAGAACCATTAGAGATTTAAGCAAACCTTACTAATATTCAAGTATTAGAGTTATTAGACCTTAGAGTACTAAAATGTTCATTCAAAAAAGGAAGCTAATTTTTTCTCATTTTTTTCCTAGTGATCTGGTCCTAAGCAGTGGCGGAGCCACATGTACCAAAGGGGTATACATATATACTATATAATGACACCCCTTGACTTTTTGGTGAGTTTATTTTTTAATATTTTGACTCCTCTTAATAAAAATTCTGGCTCCGCCACTGATCCGGAGAAGTTATTAGTTGATGCTGCCGCAGAAGCAGCAGTGTAGTAACTACACTTTTTGCACGTCTGAAAAGAAGAAACTGTTGGAAATTATAATGGAATTAATGCAATAATAAATCTTTTTTCTAACTTCAAATGCACGTGCACGAGAGACATTATGGCTAACACCTGAAAAAGTTGATCTACAAAACTGTTTTGTGGCACAATATTATATGCAGGGTCCGGAATATTGGACTAATTAAAATACTACTAGTATACTCCCTCCGATCCACAATAAGTGTCTGTTTTATTTTTAATACGCCTATTTAAAAAATACTAAGAGTATATTCAGGGGCGGCTCTAGAGTATGATATATGGGTTCTCGTGAACCAGTAACTTTTGCGTAGATCCTATATTTTTGTTAAATATCTATAAATATTTATTTGTTAACCCGGTTATTATTGTATATTAATTTGAGATTGCGACAGGAACCCACAAACTTAAAATCCTGGATCCGCCTCTGAGTATATCGATTACATAAAATTGTCAATAATAATATTGATTTGGTAACATAAAAATACAGTAATAACTTGCCACAATCGAAATACAGTTAGATAGTACAAAAAGTTTTTACATTATAAGTGTATACTCCCCCTGTTTCAGTTTATGTAAATTTATTTTCTTTTTTGTCCGTTCCAAAAAGAATGACCCCTTTCTAAATTTAAAAATAATTTAGCTTAAACTTGCAATTGTACCTTTAGTGAGAAACTTTTATAACCACGCAAATACTATAAACCCATTTTTAACTTGTTTAGGACCACAAATTTCAAAAATCTTTATTTTTTTTAAATTTCGTGTCCAGTCAAACAAATTCACATAAATCAACGAAGGTAGTATAAGTTAACTTTATTTTTAACCAAAGTTATTGAGAAGCAAATGCACATGCGTAGGATCACTCATTAATTATGGTTACATTCCGACAATATCTATACAAGAAGATTGATTTTACACCATAGCAATTGTAATATTAGTGTTACGTGCGTATCATAAAAGTATATGCATATCCTTCCTTTATTTTTCTTTAATGGTATTATGATATAACTGTTGTGGCCATAAATAAAGTCAAAGGGAATAGTACTTAATTATTAATAGTATGGTATGCAACACATGCTGACTTTTGGAACCTTATTGTACTCTTTAACATAAAAAGTCATGAATTCTACTCATGGACTTTAATAAATAGCTACCTGCGTGTCTGCCCCGTATTTACCAACATTTTTAGCAGCTGCATTTAATTGACCTTTGAACTATTGGCCTACCCTCTCCTACTGAAGTTTATGAATTTCTACAGCGACCTTAAAGTAATACTATCACAATAACTGAATTCATACTAAAAAATTGTATAAATATTTGGTGGAGTTTTTAATATATGTACAAGATATATATAAGAAAAAAATTAATGGGTTCACGTAATCCATAACCAAGCTTCTACATCCCCCAACCCCACTCTCAGCCCCCCAAGTGCCTTTTTGGGATGTGGGCCTTAATTAGTTTTCTTTGGTTCTTAAAAGTTTTCAGATATTTGTCTTCTGTTAGCATTATACAATGAACTATCGCTTTCTATTCTCAGAAAGCAAGATCAACAAGAAGAACAATGGGATAGAATCTGATCCTAGTTTTAATACCAGTACTTGTTCTTATTCTGTATCATGACCTCTGTAGTAAATAATTGGTATATTAATAATATGTTATAAAATTAATGATAAATAATTAATTTTCGTTCCTTGCCAGAAGGGGCGGATTTAGGGGCGGAAGAGTGTTCACCCGAACCCGAACCCGAACCCCCTCTGCCGAAAAATTACATTGTATATGTAAGGCAAAATCCATATTTCACCTCTATATATTATATTATGAATTCTCTGGACACTTCACAAAAACATGACTTAGCGGTCAAGGGGTTCAAAATCTTTGTAAGTTCACGAATTCTATTCCCACTACCAATAAATTTTTCCTTTTTTGAACCCCCTTGACAGTAATCCTGCACCCGCCACTCCTTGCCAGGATCTCTTCTCAACTACCAACACCATCAATCAAAATTAGTTTCATCTTTACTAAATGAGTAATTAATGGGTACTATTTCTGCTATGAATGGTAACGGTTGTTCAACTAGAAAACCAAAATTAAATTCTTTTAATCTGATTTTTTAAGTGACAAATAGTTTGACCAAATTTTTGGTTTTAGCGATAAAAAGGAAAGAAGTTCAGAGTAATAAATAGTCCTACTGAAAAAGTCGACAAACTAAGAACGTACCTTGCTCTACGGTTTTGAAACCAAACCTCCACTTGTCTTGGCTTTAGCGTTAATTGCATGGCCAATGCTTCCTTTTGTTTCTGCATTTACCATGGTTACATATATATAGATATGAATAAGAAGGAAGTTGAAGGCAAAGCAATATTAAGAATTTAAATTGTATAAACTAATCGTATAAATTTTTTAAATTATTAGTATATATAATTTTATTAGATTATCGGTTAATGCTTACCACGAAAATTTACCTATATTTATTTTACTAGTGATCTAATTACGTACAATGGTGAAGCTATGTGTGGTCAAGAATGGTCAACTGAACATCCTTCACCGAAAAATTATACTACTATATATAAAATAAATATAGGAGTACTTGTTATTGATCGAAAAATAGACGTTGAACATCCTTGCATAGCCCTTTGATAAAAGGTGTTCAAATAAATTTCTTGTTTTGCCTGTATTTATTACGCATCTAGATTATATTTTATTTGACATCGTCTATGTGAAACTCTACAAACTACCCTAAATAAAAGAGATTAAACCCCAAACAAAAGGAGAAAAAAAAAAAAAAAGAAATGGAGATGAAGATATATAAAATCTTACAGGGTTTAAGGTGTGGTTTTGTCTGAAACTTTCTTCAAGAAGAAAAGATTGCTCTTTTGTTAAACGGAGTTTCTTTCTTGGACGGCCACCATTTACTCCATTAATATTACAGCTTTCTTCTTCTTCCTCTTCAATGCTAATTTCTTCTTCATTTATATTTCCACTTGAGGGCACTTGATTTATATCCAGCTCTCTCATCAAATTATAACCACCCCCTTCACCTTCATCAATTAAAAACAATAAAAATCAAACCAATACTCATATATTGGGGAAAAAAAAATACTCCCTCCATTTCAAAAGAATCGTTAAAAAGACACCTTTCAATATTTTCTTAATAAGAAACATTTATAACCACACATGATATAGCAGGTCTCAGATTACAAGTTTTAAAAATTTTACAGCTACACAAATGTTATGATTTATTTACAACTACATATCTCAAAAGTCATTCAATCTTTATTAAAATTTATACCAAATCAAGCTAAAATAATTCTTTTGAGACGATTGGAGTAACTAATTAAAAAACAGCAAAAGAAAAAAAAGAAACTTCTGTAATCAGACAAAGTACCATGCAAGAAACCCTAAAACTTAGGGAGATGAAAATAGACAAAAATATGTCCTTAATTAAAAAAAAAAAAAACAATATATTTTGCTTACCAGAAGAAGGAAAAGATGAGGAAGAAGAAGAACCAGGAAGAGATATGGTGAGCTCTAAACAAGTAGAGTTTTCAGGCATAACCGCCATGAAATTAAGCTGGAAAAAAATCAGAATTTATTCTCTGCAACAGCAACAAGAATAAGAAGAAGGGCAGAGAGATATATGTAGACAAGAGAATAAAGTAGAAGGGACAAAGGAGAGACAAGGAAAAGAAAAGAGCAGAAAATGATGAAATGGAAGAACCAAAAAAAGGTCAAATAAATAGAAGAAAGAATGAAAGTGAAGAGGTGGTATATATTGCTGTTTGGAAAGAAAAAAAACAAAGAGGTAATAATACTGCTATAAATTTCCTGTCTTGGTTTTATTGGGAACTTGACTAATGACCATTGTCGTCAAGTCAAATAGTCACAGATGTCCTATTAATTACGTTAAACACAAGGACTTTGAATTTATTTCTATTGGATAATTGTTTTATAACTTATATGTTGTATTCCATTATATTGTTACATTAAATATAATATTTATTTTGATTGTTATTTAAATTTTATTGTATCGTATTATTAAATCTGTCGTTACAACTTATATTTCTATTGATTGTTATCTATCGTACAGTTATTTATTTTTCTTGTATTTTGCCCTTCCTTTTTTTTGGTTTTCCACCCGGTACGTGTTCGGTACCTACATTGGAGCCCGACTATATCTGAATTCGCGCTGCATAGGGCCCCTTTTGGGGGGAAGCGCTCCCTACCAAGTATTTTTCCATACCCAGGGCTCAAACCCGAGATCTCTGGTTAAGAGAAGAGCAGTCTCATCTACTGCACCATATCCTTTGGTGGTGTCCTTCCGTATTATTAAATAATTCTATTTTATCATTTACCCTAAATTTTGATATAATAATTGTACCTCGTACTTTATTTTTCCTTTTAATATTACAAATTTATTCTTTCATATTATTTATGCGTGATACCATAAAATGACAAAGAATAATTTAATATATTAAAATATTAAATATATCAAAATAATACAGTTAAATATAATACGATATATTATAAAATAATCTATAAAAACTATCCTAACAAAAAGGGAATAAATTACAAAATAATATTTGTGCGGCAAATAATTTATGAAAAAAATAATCAGCAAGCAGGGTGTTGTTTCTTTCCTCCTCATGTTTGGGCCAAAAAGGGAAGGGGTTGTCGGTTCATAAGTCAGCTGCTAATATGATTGGAAAATGCCCTCTCCTCTACTTTATTTCTTGAGCCTCAAACTTGGAATTATATGCCACTTTTATCTATATTTCATTTCTGATTTTATTCCATTTGTTAAAAGATTATTATTGGTCGGGTTCACCCATAAGGAGTATTAATAAATCCATTAACCCATTAGCTACTACTCCTCCTATATAAAATTCTAATACTAGCCTATATAGACACGTTTTTCATCATAGAGAACAGCTAGAATTTTACATTAATATAAACGGAAAATGGCCAAATTTGCTTTTGAACTATTCATTTTGGTACAATAATACCCTCATCCATCTATTGGGCCAAATATGTCCTTCTGTTAATGATTTTGGGGGCAATTGCATCTATACCCATTTTTTGTGCCACATTTTAACCTATGCCCGCTTTGCAAAAAAAATTGCAAGCGTACCCGCTTTTTCGCATAACTTCAACACACGGGGCTGAAGTAGCAAAGGCAATCACACAAAACTTCAGCATTTAGTAGCCGAGCCTGAAGTTCAGCTCTAGAGCTGAAGTTTTTGTTTTGTAACTCGCGAACTTCAGTTCTAGAGCTGAAGTTTTATTTTATAAGCTTTTGTTTAGTANTCAGTTATAAAGGGAAGCTGAAGTTTTTTAAAAAGTGGGTACGGATGCAAACAAAAAGACAAAGCGGCTACAGGTTAAAGAGGGGCGCCCAAATAGGGCGCCCCGTGCAACTTTTACATGATTTTGACTCACAAATACCCTTTGAGTTAACGGAGGGACACGTGTCATCCTCCTGTCGGCCAATTTTAAATATTTCTTAATTAATTAAAAAGACTCATTATTCATACCCGAAAAATAATTTTCTAAAGCAATTTTTCTAAAAAATTTTTTTTACTAAAAGTTAAAGAAAAAAAGGGATTTTTTTCCAGTTTTTACAAAAAAATAGATTTTTTTTTCTAAAACAATATTTTTGTAAAAATAAAAATAAAATCTAAAAAGCAATTTTCTAAAGCAATATTTTTGTAAAAACTGAAAAGAAAAAAAAAACTAAATGTTTCTTGCTAAAAACTGAAAAAATCAAAAACAAATTCCAGTTTTTAGAGAAATATTTCTTTTAAAAAACTGAAAAATAATTTCTAAAACAATGATTTTTGTATAATCTGGAAAAGAAAATGTAATTTAGTTTTTGATAAAAATATAATTTATCGGTGGAGGAGCTAAATTATTTTTTATAATTGATAAATTACATTTTTATCAAAAACTAAATTATATTTTTTTCATATTTTTCTAACCTGGAAAAAAAGTGGAAAAAAAAACTGGGTCTTTTGTAAAAACTGGAAAAAAAATTCTTTTTTTCCAGTTTTTAGTAAAAAAAAGTTTTAGAAAATTATTTTTCGGGTCTTTTTAATTAATTAAGAAATATTTAGAATTGGCCAACAGGAGGATGACACGTGTCCTTCCGTTAACTCAAAGGGCATTTGTGAATCAAAATCATTTACAGAAGGGCATATTTGACCCAATGGGTGGATGTGAGGTATTATTGTACCAAAACGAATACTTAAGGGGCAAATCTGGCCCTTTTCCATAAGATAAATTCACTTTTTTGCAACTGGAGGATTAGTAGGATATAGAACAAGAGAATTCATTCGTCTTGTGAGAATTTTCGACAACCGATTATATAAATCGTATAGTTGCTGCAAAAAAGATAGTATACTTATTGGATTTTGAATAAACTATTTATACATATTGAATAAACTTTTTAATAGAATATAGGTTTCGAGCTAGTATTACTGAGTTCGCTCATTGTGCCTAACCGGTAAGCAAAACAGTAGATCCGACCCTGCTAACAGTCAAAGTCTTCTTCATACTACACTTAATTATGACAAAAGAAAGCTACAAATTGAGGAGCTGTTACAGATAATGTGGCATTTATGGCGATTTACTTCGTGTGAGGGGAAAATTAACGTTTCATTCCCTTGATGACAAAGAAAAAAGACACCAAAATGAAGTTAGTTCCTCCTATCCAAAATAAATAGTAATTTTTTTTGTTGTTTTCACACATATTAAAAAACTCATATTTTAACATTAATTAGCAATAAAATGGATCATATTAACCTTTACTATCTCTTCATATAAACACTCTAATACATACTCCAACTTCATTTACTCCTACGGCAATGTAGGAAAAGAATAATTAATTCATTCTTAAAATCTGGAAAAATTACTTATTTTGGACCACAAAAAAGAAGCTAAAAAATCACTTATTGTGGAATGGAGGGAGTATATTAAACGAAAAAGGGCTAAATATACCCCTCTACTTTTAAATATTGTTTACTTGTACCCTTCATTATACTATTGGGTTATCCATACCCCTACCGTCATACTATTGGGTTATCTATACCCCTATTGTCATACTTTGAAACAAAAATACCCTTATTTTTGGATGGAGTGCCATGTGGCAACACCAGATTAAAACGGCTCATTTTTTTTTTTTACCCGACCCGTTTTTAAAAAAAACCACAACCCGACCCATATTTTCATTTTTTCCAATTTGTTTTTTTTAAATTTCAGTTTTTAAAAAACTAAAATATTTTGTTAAAAAAATATTTTTTCCGTTTTTACAAATTTGTTTTTCCAGTTTTGTCAAAACAATATTCTTTTAAAAAATTGAAAAAATGAAAAAAATATTTTGTTGAAAATAATTTTTTCAGTTTTTAAAAAACGAAAATAGTTTGTTAAAAACCGAATTTTTTTTTTCTGTTTTTACAAAAAGAAAAAACAGTTTTTACAAGTTTATTTTTTCAGTTTTTACAAAAAGAAAATCTTTAAAAAAATGAAAAAATGAAGAAAAAATATTTTTTAAAAACGAAAATATTTTGTTGGAAATATTTTTTTAAGTTTTTAAAAAATAAAAACATTTTGTTAAAAACTGAATAAAATATTCTGTTTTTACAATTTTTTTCAGTTTTTATAAATAAAAAAATTGGTTTAAAAAATGATTTGCAATTTTTTTTTAAGTTTTACAAAAAGAAAATTCTTTAAAAAAACTGAAAAATGAAAATATGGTTTGGGTGGTGGGTATTTTGTAAAACGGGTTGGGTATAAAAAAAATGGGTCATTTAATCTGGTGCTGCCACGTGTCACTCCATCCAAAATAGGGGTATTTTTGTTGCAAAGTATGACGATAGGGGTATGGATAGCTCAATAGTATAACGAAGGGTACAAGTAAACAATATTTGAACGTAGAAAGGTATATTTGGTCATTTTCCGTATATTATTTAAGGATGGACAAATTAAACATGCTTTATTGAATTAGGGAACTTTGTCTCTGTCTTTCTTTGCTCTCTTTTTTTAAATCTCTTATATTGCCTTATTTTTTGGTGCCAATCAATCACTTTTTTGTGCACAAAAACAAAAGTTAGATCACTTTACCTCCAACTTGGTACTACATATAATTAATGTCGGAAAAAGATCTTTAATTAATTGAAGTTTCCCATCTAATAATTAATTAATTTTCATTTCTGTTAAAAACAATAATATTTCTGTCACCTTTTTACATTACATAGATAAAAAGTCCCGTAACTTGACTTCTATTTTTCAAACACATCTTAAATATTTTACTTATAAAACATTATTTGGTAGTAATATTTCATTACATTTTATGAATATGGAAGTATTGTACAACAACAACAACAACAATCCAGTATAATCTCACTTAATGGGGTCTGGGGAGGGTAGTGTGTACGCAGACCTAGGTAGAGAGGTTGTTTTCAAATAGAAACCCGACATTCTTCCCTCCAAGAACTTCTCACTTTGCTTTTGGGGAGACTCGAACTCACAACTCACAACCTCTCAGTTGGAAGTGGTAAGCAACCCCTCTTGTCTCGAAGTATTGTTTTAAAATAAAACTGAGAATATGTGTATTTACCACGACAATAGTGACTAATCAATGAATCTTTGACCCACTAGTCAATATTGAAGTGCTATAACATCAAATTAAATGCATTTAATTCTTGTTGGAAGTAGGAGTAATACATATTTTTTTGACGATAAAAGATATTTATTTCAAATAGAGAACATTACAGAATACTGACAGAAACATCCTTAGTAATAGGGCAAGCCTCGAGGACATACATTCACCATTTCGGCTAAATTAAAACACACATTAGAACTGAGTTTTTGATCGAATACACATAACCATTCTTATCCATTGCTAGGTTATTTTGGTACTAGGGGTAATGGATTCACAAAAAACTTATTTTTTTCCTTGCATGCTTGAGTCTATCCTTGGCCAATTTGTGGGCCACCTTGTTCCCTTCTCGAAAGTTATGGATGATCGTCGGGTGCTTCAGCTGATGCATTAACCACCTACAATCAGTAATAATAGATGTATAAGTCATAGCATTTGAGTAAATAACTTTAATGAGTTCTGTTGCATCAATTTCCACCATCGGTGGTGAGAGACCATATTTGAGAGCCGTAGAAAGTCCTAATTTTAAGGCTTCTAATTTAGATTGGAGCGGGGATGATGATGGCTTTGAGTGTTGGAATCCCAGCAGCCAATCTTCTCTGTCATTTCTAAAGACACCTCCCATACCTCCCAAGTTAGAACTGTCCTTGAAAGCACCATCAATATTTAGCTTTATAACATTGTGGGAAGGTTTGTTCCAAGTTATTTTAATAGCAATGGATTGGGTTGTTATGGATTCCCTAGTAGTGAGATAGTAATATTCCAGAGCTAGGAAAATTGCACGGGTTTGATTGTATTTCAGAGACAAGTTGTTGTGATTATTGTTGTTCCTATTTGACCATATAGTCCAAATAACACAGGGAAATAGGTTTTCCCACAATAAGGAGGTGGAGAAGGAATTTGTACTGATGTTCCTAATCTGGCGCATCCAGTCACTAGGGTTTTTCACCTGGGAAAAGTTTATACCAAACGATGACCAG
Organism: Nicotiana glauca; assembly: GCA_026770625.1. Taxonomy (NCBI): domain Eukaryota; kingdom Viridiplantae; phylum Streptophyta; class Magnoliopsida; order Solanales; family Solanaceae; genus Nicotiana; species Nicotiana glauca. The sequence goes on along the minus strand of MU764351.1, from coordinate 59,477 downwards.
AATGAATTAACTGAGTCACACAGCAAGAAAATGTGTTCAAGAGTTTCTTCCCCATTTTTGCATACTGGATTTTCCTAAAAGGGTCTCCAAATGTAGCATCCTTCCATTCAACTATACGATTCTTAAATAACTTAGAGGCTTGTATAAAATTCTTATTATTCCAGCAAGAGCTAACGATATTTTCGAATTGAGGATGTTTGCACCAGTAAGTTTCCATTCTAAAGGGTTTAGGAAGAGGATTTACTAATTTAGGAATAATTTCAATCAATAAGGGGTTATGGTCAGAATGGGTTTTAGGAAGATGAATAATACTAGCCCTAAGAAATAAACTAATCCATTCTTCATTTGCTAAGACTTCATCCAACCTTTCCATAATATGGGTACTATTACATTTGTTGTGGTTTGACCAAGTAAATTTACAACCTTTGAAGCCTAAATCCATGAGATTACAGTAATTAATTTTATTCCACAACTTAAGAGCCTTTCTTCTATTAATAGGGTTTCCCCCTAACTTATCATCTGCTATTAACACATCATTCAAATCCCCTCCGAGAATTCGCACACCTTTGTAGTTATCAAAAATACTAGTAATATTATCCCACATAGTATTTCTTTTAGACATCTTAGTACTTGCGTAAATAAATGTAAAGAGCCAAATTTTTTGAGAAGGGATTGCCTCAATAAGTGCGTGGATTTCATTGTTACGTCTAAAAAAGTTGTTGACATGCACTAAACTTATGTCCCACATGAAAGCCATGCCTCCAGATTGTTCCTCAGCTGGAACTTCTATCATATCCGAGAATCCGAACTCATTCATCAAGCTGCCATGGCTGGTCATTCTAGTTTCTAGGAGAGAGACCATGCATAGGTGGTGGGTAGCTATTAGGTCATGGAAATTTCTTTTAAATTCATCATTATTTCCACCTCTAATGTTTCATATTACTATATTTTTAGCTCGATTCGTCTGAGGAAGATTTAGGTGGGCAGGGCCGTTGGTCTGGGGTGCTTGAGGGAATATTGGGTTCTTCCTTAATGAGGGGACTAGAATCATGGCTAGTTTTCCTACCGTTGGGTCCTGGGGAGGCCTCATATCCACCGTTCATTTGAATAGTGAAGGTGGGCAGGCTAGAATAAGTCTCTTCTCCCGCCTCTCCTTGAATAGATAGACTTTTACTTTGTCTAGGTTTGAAATCTCTACTGTGTGCTCCTCTATAAGGTCTATCTCCCCTTCCATTTCTTCCCCCCAGAGGTTTCCTAGATTTTCAGGTACATGGGGTTCCTAAAACTGTTGAGCCATGGGATCTGGATTCATTGGTTCTTCCTGCTGCATGGGTTTCTGAGACAACTCCCAGTTCATCATAATTGGATTTAGAGGCATCATCTCTTGGGGAGGGAAGAAAGGTAATTCTAGGCCCATATTCTGTGGAAGGTATGGATTCTGAGCAAAGTGGGGAGGGAGATTCCACTGGGCCCTCATTGCTTGAATTAAATTGTTGTTCATCCCTGGAGCTAGGGGTTGCATGATATTGTTTACCCATATGTGGTTTAAGTAGTTGCTCATTAACAGGTGGAGACCCTCCAATATCACTTGATCGAGGAACTGAGGATTGTTTATGAGAATGATACTTTCCTGGCCATTGATCGTCACTTGAAGTGGGATCCACATCCCCATAAGCCCTAGTTCTATCCAGCTTGTTGGGTGGTGTTTTTGTGGGAGTGGTGGTTGGGCATACACAACTGGAATAGGAAGCATTTGTTGGGGTAGAGGTGGGAGATTGTCCATTGGAAAGGCTTGAATATTTCTCAGAATACGAATCAGTCGAAACCTTCTCGGTTGCTTGGTGGAACTAATGGCATTTTCTATGAAGGGAGCTAGGTTATATTGGGAAGGAGGAGTAGGTGTGGAGGGAATAATTAGGTCTATTTGCATGCATTCCAGCTGGGTTAGCGTGTTAGAACATATAGTAGATTTTTCATGGGATTTGTTTGGCACGTGGAAATTTAATTTTGCCATTTGGATGGAAGAAGGATCAAAGTTGGGCAGGTGGCTATCCGCGTGCATTAGTAGGGGGTATGATGGATTAATAAGGTCATTTGAAGGTGAAGAGTTTTTTAGATGATGATTAGGGCTACCTTGTAGATCATTTGGTTGGGTAGGGATATTACTTAGAGGGTGATTAGCTTTGTTAGCTATTTTATCTTGGAGTGGTGTTCTAGGTATTTTGGCAGTATTTGGGGTCTGGACCGGGTTCAACGGAATAATTGTTTGATGGTTTGTGAGTTCTGACAAAGTGGTATTGTCAGAGTTCCTTTGCTGGGATTTCAGCTTGTGGTTAGAATCCTTTTCAAAATAATTCGTGGATAACTGGGGAGATTAGGTATAGGAAGCTTTGCCATTAATAGTTGCAATAAGCTCATGGTCATTATTGATTTTTGGAATATATTTAAGAGTTTTTGAAGAAAGAAATTTACCTGGATAATGACTTGGAACCTTACTAGGATTACCTGAAGTGTAAACTTTGGTCATTGATACCTCTTTTTCTTTGGTTTGCTGTGCATTCCTACTTCGAGAGAATTGAACCGTTTGCCAGCCTTCCTATGCTGTGTTTGGTGGTGTAGATCCGTTACCTACTGATTGAGTTTGGCTTGAGTCTAACTTTGTTGAAATTTTTTTCTCGCAGACTAAGTCTGTGTGGCCTAAATGTCCGCAAAATTTACATAGATAGTTGTTTGCTTCGTATTGTATTTCCTGTCTGTGATTTCCAATAAGAATTTATTTTCTGATCGGCTCGTCCATTGGTACTTGTATGCATAACCTCACATAACGACCTCTTAGGGATAAAGAAGTGAATGCATCAATTCTTAGGATCTTCCCAATAGATTTCCCTACGCTTTGAAATATTTGACCATTGTATCATTATGTGGGTAATTGGGGTAATCTCACCCAGACTGCCGTATGACTTTGTTTCGCAGTTTTTGCAACAAAATTTGGTATCCACTGTTGTATTGATAGGAAGAAGCCAAAACAAACCATGGTCCATCTTGGAGGATGTGGTTCATATTGTCTTCATATTGGAGTTTAACTATGTAATAATCATTTCCTAAGTCTATAAGGGAAAAATTTTCTTTCAATTTCCATAACACTTGGATTTTTTGTTTTAGCAATTGGTGGAGAATTCTTTTGCCATGGAGTTTAATGATTAAGGAGTATCTCCAGGGGAGGTAAATTTGTTTTTTGTTCTCATTTGAGATTGTATTAAAAGAGTTTGTTTATCCGCCGACTTTTCAGGGGAAGGGACTGGTTCGTCGTCGAGAATTTCCATTGGAAAGAAGCTGGGGTCGGTGTGGTTTGAAGATGGAATTGAAAAGACTTCATTCCCCAATAGTTTTTCTTTGAAATTTAATTGCAAGTGGTCCTTTGGATTTTTGATTTTTTTTGGTCCATTCATTGATTTAAAAGAATTTGATCCGGAGGCTTTGGAGGAATATGGGGGTTGTCAACAACATTGTAATCAGTGCCCATTTGAGATTTGCAGATGAAGCAGGAAAAGAGGTTGGGGGAAACTTAGAGAGAAGATAGAGCGTCTCTCTCTACAACTGTGTTTTGAGACCGAAACATTGCAAATACAAGAGCGGTTTTTCTTTGCTTGAATGTAAGATTATTTCCAAGTAGGAGTAATACATATGCTTGTGCCTTTCAACAATTTAAGGTAGTTTTGAAAATTCATTACAGTACTTCACAATTTTCCTGTTATTTTGTATTTATCAAGACTATCAAACTGACATTCGCAATTTCCTTCCTCCTTTTTTTTGTTTTGTGACTAACTTATTTTATTAATCACCAAGTATCAATTACAAAACCATAGCAAAGCTAACACAACTTGCTATCAATTTTAGAACAAAAACCATACTCTACTACCTAGAAATATAAACTATGTAGAAAAGACTTGTTCTTACAAGTTACTCGAACACTACAAACATAAGCTATTTCCTTCGCAATTTGTTCCCGCACTCGATCTTTTTCTCAAAGATACGAGTGTTCATTTTAATCCATATTTGATGAACTACTTCCGCATACACAACTTCGAAAATCTGAGCTTGTTGGGATTTCCCTCTAGCATATTAAATGTGACGACCCGGCCCATCGTCACGTGAGTTACCACCCCATTTTTCTCGTTATATGCTCATTCATGTTTTAATATATGTACTTGGTGAATTTGAGTCAATTCGGATCGAGTTTGGTAAGAAATGAGATAATTAGTCTATTTAATGAAGGAATATATTGGAAAAGTCAACTGGATATTGACTTATGAGTTAGAGGGCTCGAAATTGAATTCCGATAATTCGGTTAGCTCCGGGTGATGATTTAAGGCTTGGGAGCGAAAACGGAAGTGAATTCGGAGGTCCGGAGTGAAAGTTAGCCTAGTTTGGCGAAGTTGGAATTTTGGCGAAATCCGATTGGTAGGCGAGATTTTGATTCGAGGGGTGGAATGAAATTTCGAGAATTTCTGTAGCTTCATTATGTGATTTGAGATGTGTGCGCAAAATTTCATGTCATTCGGAAGTGATTTGGTCGGGTTTTTGATCAAATGTGCATTTT
>MU764351.1:4776-37867 GCA_026770625.1 Nicotiana glauca | reverse complement strand
GGACTGCATATGATTCAGGAAACAGTGGTAACTATTGACACTGTATGATATTGATATAGCGCTTGGGCTGTAGGAGCCCCTCCGGAGTCTGAACCCCCACAGTGAGCGCGGGTACCCATATGGATGGCTCGGGCTGCACGCCGCAGTGTTCATGCATTGCATACATATATTCTCTATTGCCTTATTTGGTTACAACTGGAAATTTTACGGTATAGAACTGTGTAGCTAGCTTTACATTGTGCTTTCTTGTGGTTCCTTGCTTTCGGGTTTTCATACATATTTATTACTCGCTGAGTTGGTAGACTCACCTCATACTCCCTGCACCTTCTGTGCAGATTTAGGTGCTCCTGAGGCATAGAGTTGCTGTTGCTGCTGACTTTCAGACAGACAGAGACTTGAGGTAGCTGCCAACGTCCGCAGGACCTACTTCTCCGATCCTTATTATTTTCTTTCCCAGTATTTCAGACTCTGTATTACTTTCGGTTCAGGCATTGTATCCTTCACTTTCCAGACTTGTATACTGTCTTGGTAGAGGCTCAGTACTCATGACCCCTCGATTTTAGGTGGATTTTTGTTCAGCTATGTTCTAAATCGTGTTGCTATATCCCTGACTGGGAGTTTTGTTATGAAACTGGTTGTTTTAAATCTTGAGTTCCTTCTTCTTGAGCTGGAATGCCATTTTTGGTAAAGGATTGGTCGGGCTTGCCTAGCCTTGCGGCCGGGCGCCATCACGACCGGAAATTGGGTCGTGACATTAAATTGCCCATTGTGTGAATTATTTCCAATCCACAGCTCCCATGTATTGTCTGTATCCACCGAAAAAGTTTACTCCAAATATGCTTGGTGTATTCACACTGCATGAATAGGTGATCACTCATTTCCTCTTGCATTCTGCATAGCACATATTGATTATCAACATTAATTCCACATTTGCTCAGTTTGTCACATGTCATCAATCTTTCTTGCATCATAAGCCATATTGTAAATCTTGCTTTTATTCTTGCCGCATTGTTGAACATTAAGCTTTTCCATCCCACTCTGTATAGTGTCAAAACAAGTATAAGTAGATTTGCCTAATTAAGCTTCTTTTGAGTTTGTTCAAATTGTCTATTTGCCAGAATCTCTTTAGCCTCTATCACTTTTATCACCATCCAGCAGGCTTGCTGTGGTATTGTCATGTTATTAATTTGTTTTCCTTTGATATAATATGTATGAATCCATCGAATCCATAATTTCTAGCTTAAACACTCACCAGAAGAAGTTTATGCTGGTGAGCTTGTTCAAACACTCACCCAAGCTCAAGAGGATCTCCGAATATCTTCTTATAGAGTCCGATTTTTGGAGAATTCATTTGCCCCCTAGCAGGCTTCTTATAATGTTGCCTTAACCGAGAAGGAAGAACTTGATAATGAGATTGAGCACTAGGAAAGAGACTATGAAGACCTTGAGGACAAGACTGTCGTTAAAATAAGTCGGGCTTTTTAAATGCTCGCCATGATACTCTAGTGGAGTCAAGCCAGGAAGGTTTTAACTTGGCTGCTGAGATAACAAAAATCATAGAAACAATTGAGAAAATCTAGCAAAACCAGAGTTTTCCTTCACCCGTGGCTGACACTCCCGAGGGTGATGAAGTTATTCCCGGTGAAGTGGTTGTTCAACCTTCTTCCACTCAAATTTCCCATCCTGGTCCTGATGATGCCTTTGCCGGTTCAGATTCTACCCCTCAGTAAATGTTCAAGAAAATTTGAATTGTTGTCTCATTTTTTTTTTGGTGGAATACTTGGTGGTTTACCCCTGGTCCTATTTGGGGTGAAATTTGGAAGGTTTTGCCCCTAGTCCTCTTTCGAGGTTTTTTGTAAAGACAATTAGGTTAGAACTAAGTTCATACTTAGTTTTAACCATATTATTATGATATTATAAAGTTTTTTGTCCAACTTTTATGAAATCTTTATTTCGAGTTCTATTTTACTCTCTTAGTGGTTTGCCCTTGCCTTTTTCTTTATAAGTTTGGGGCTTTATTTTCTACTTAACTTTAATGTTTGGGTTTTTGCTTTATCCTTTGATATTTTAACTTTTGCATTTAAAAATGCTCTGAGGATTTCATGACTTTTTGAACGAGCATGAATTATAAAAGAGGGCCCTTTTATATACGACACTTAATGAAGAAGACGTCTCAATTTCATAATAGTGCAAACATATGAAAGAAGAAATAGGAATACACATGTTTCTTTGAATAACTTTGAAGAAAGTCTTGTATTATTTGTACTTTAAATAATACTTTACACATATTTAAGTATCATCCATTACTTTTTTGTAACTATTTTCTTTACAACAAATTTGTGAAAAATTCAAGGGTATAACTTGGAAACCCGAGACTAAATATTACCTTTGACCTATACATTCGTAAATTTTTGAAATTTTACATCCACGAGTGTATTCTTCATAGTTTTGAATCAGGCTTGTATTTTTTTACTACTCGTGACTTTGCTTTGAACTTTCGATTTGTTGGGTAGACTTTAAACTTGACTTGAATTCTGTTTATTTCCGGTCATCTTGGCCTTTTTCTCAAATATATAGTCCCCCAAGTGTTTGATTTTTGAAGTATGAAATCTCGAGCACTTGATTATTCCTTTTATATGGTCCTTTTTCTGAAAATGGAAAAACATAGGGGACTCGAAGGTGAATATAATTTAGATGATGACTGCTTAACCCTTTAAATTTCCATCAAAAAAGTTGTAACCCTAGATCGGGAATTATGTTACTTATGTGTGTCTTTCAGGTCTCATATCATCATTTGGTGCGGGCTAACTTTTTGCCTATCATCTAAAATGGTTAGTATAATTCTAACTGTACAAAATAAAATCGTAATTGAGGGATAACTATCTGACCACCGGTATTTCCTTTACTTAGAAATAGTACTTCTTTAGATTAACAACATTCCAACTCGAGGGCAAAACCTTGCCATCCATGGTTTCCAATTCATATGCAACTTTTCAAGCGATGCCTCGAACCTTGTAAGGTCCTTCCCAATTTGGACTCAACTTTCCTGCATTGGCTGCTCTTGTGGATTGAAAAACTTTCTTAAGTACGTATTCCCCAACCTTGAAGTATCTAAGATAATCTTTTCGATTGTAATATCTCTTAATAATTTATTTTTGCGCAGCCATCCTTATCAAATCTATTTCTCTCCTTTCTTCAAGCAAATCAAGACTTACACGTATCTCCTCTGCATTTGACTCTTCGGTTGCTTGGGTGTACCTCGTACTTGGCTCTCCTATTTCAACTGGAATTAAAGCTTCGCCACCATACACAAATAAAAATGGTGTCTCTCATGTACTTGTGTTCGCTGTCATTCTGTAAGCCCATAGGACTCTGGGTAACACTTTTGGCCACTTACCTTTTGATTCCTCTAGTCTTTTCTTCAAGTTATTGATAATAACTTTATTTGTCGATTCAGCTATCCATTGGCCACGAGATGATAAGGTATTGAAGTAATCCCTTTAATTTGCCAACTTAGAAAGAATTCTGTGATTTGTGCACCTATGAACTGCGGGCCATTATCACACAAAATTTATTTTGGAATCCAAACCGACATATGGTGTTTCGCCAAATGAAATCTCTAACCTCTTTTTCTCGTACCTATTTGAAGGAACCTGCTTCTACCCACTTAACAAAATAATCAGTGAGTACTAATAAAAAGTGTACCTTGCCTTTGGCGTGTGGTAATGGTCCCACGATATCCATCCTCCACTTCATAAAAGGCCATGATGCGACAACCGAATGTAATAATTCTGCTGGTCGATGCATATTGGTACCATATCTTTGGCACTTGTTACATTTGGCCACAAAATTTTCTGCCTCTTCTTCCATTTTTGTCCAGTAATAACTTACTCTGATTAAAGTTTTTACCAAATACCTTCCTCCAACATGATATCTACATTGCCCTTCATGTACTTCTCCCATCGCGTACTCTATTTGAGAAGGTCTGAGACACCTTGCTAGAGGGCCACCGAACATTTTTCGATATAAATTGCCTCGATCCAAACAATAACGAGCAGCCTTTTGATGAAGCGCCTGAGCCTTTTTCTTATTTTCAGGTAGTATTCCGTGTTTCAAAAAATTGACAATCTGGTTTCTCCCATACCAAGTTAAATTAATAAAATTTACCTCATTTTTATCTTGGTCGAGTGCCGAGTGGAACAAATTTATTACAGAAGCATTCTTTTCATTTGTCACTTCTGCAGCGGATGCAAAATTAGCTAACGCATCTGCTTTAGCATTCTTATCTCTCTATATCTGCACGATTTTCCAAGTTTGGAATTGTCTAATCAAATCTCGTGCCTTTTCCAAATATTGTTGCATCCTTGTTTTTCTAGCTATATAAGTCTCCTGCATTTGATTGACTACAAGTTGCGAGTCACTTTTGATTATGACATGTTCTATTATGAGCTCTCGTGCCAATTTTAAACCTACAATCGTAGCTTCATATTTTGCTTCGTTATTAGTAATAGGGTGGTATTTTATGGCTTGTCGTATAGTTTCCCTTACAGGTGGGATTGGAAAAATGCCTAAACCCGCTCCTTTTACATTTGAAGAGCCATTGGTAAACATGGTCCAAGTACCTGGATTAGACCCGTTAAATACCCGCAATTCTATTTCTGCTTCTGTTACCATGCCTGGGATAAAGTCTACCATGAAATCTGCTAAAACTTGTGATTTTATTGTAGTTCTAGGTTGATCTGTGATGTCATATTCACTTAGTTCTATATCCCATTTAACTAACCTACCCGATAACTCTTGCTTATGCAACATATTACGTAAAGGGTAAGCAGTTACTACGGAGATAGCATGACACTGAAAGTAAGGCCTTAATTTTCTAGATGGCATAATTAATGCTAAAGCAAGTTTTTCTAAATGAGGATATCGAGTTTCAGCATCCATTAAAGTTTTGCTAACATAATAAATCGGAGATTATTTACCTTTGTCCTCTCAAACTAGTACGACACTTACCGCTACTTCTGAAACAGCAAGGTAGATGGGCCGTTTTTCTCCATCCTTTGGTTTAGCCAATAAAGGTGGGTTCGACAAATATGCTTTTAAATGTCTGAGCATTTGTCGACATTCTTCAGTCCATTCAAATTGACTTTGTTTTTTTCAAAACTGAAAATAACTTGAAGCTTTTCTCCGAATATTTAAAAATAAATCTTCCCAATGCTGCTATCCTCCCTGTTAGTCTGCACTTCTTTTTTGCTCGTGAGTATATCTGGTATTTCTTCAATACCTTTAATATGCATGGGATTTACTTCAATTCTACGGTTAGAAACTAGGAAACGTAAGAACTTACCTGACGACACACCAAATGCACATTTCTCGAGGTTTAACTTCATATTGAATTTGCAGAGAATCTAAAACATATCTGACAAATGCTAAAAATGATCCCCTGCCTGTTGTGATTTGACTAGCATGTCATCGATATAAACCTCCATGGTTTTTCCTAGATGTTCTTGAACCATCTTAGTTACTAACCTTTGGTACGTGGTTCCTACATTCTTTAAGCCAAAAGGCATGACTTTATAACAGTAAGTCCCTCTATCTGTAATAAAGGAAGTTTTTTCCTCATCTGAAGGATCCATTTTTATTTGATTATTTCTTGAATAGGCATCTAAAAAACTTAATAGTTCATGTCATGCATCAGTATCGATTAGTTGATCTATGTGTGGAAATGGAAAGGAATCTTTAGGGAAAGCTTTATTCAAATCAGTATAGTCAACACAAACTCGCCACTTACCATTCTTTTTAGGCACCACTACAGTATTAGCTAGCCAATTAGGATATTTTACCTCGCGGATAGACATGATTTTTAATAACTTTTGTACCTCATCCTAAATCACTTGATTCTTAAAGGACCCTTGCTTCCTTTTCTTCTATTTGACAGGTGGATACGTTGGATCTTCATTCAGCTTATGGGTCATCACTTCCGGTGGTATACCTATTGTCGTGCCCCCTTTTTCCTCGCGGAGTTAGAGTTTCTATATTCCTTTAGGAAAACTCATTTCCTTTTGGGAATTTGGTATGGAATTTAAAGAGTCGCCACCTAAAGGATTTAAGGTGCATTAGGGCACATAAAGCAAATAACTTATAAATCGGTTTGCATTACCAAAGATTGGCTAAGGGCTCGAAATAACCTTGAAGGAAAGGTGTTAGGCACCCCTCGAGTTCCATAACGGTGGGTCCCAGCCAAACTCGAATTAGGTGAATTAGTCTTATAAGCAAACAAAGTAATTTAGACAAATAGATATTACGTTTAATACAAGGGGTAAAAGGGGTCATAGGTTTTTTAGCCTATAGGATCACTTCCATGCAATACTTGGTAATCTTTCCCAAGTTGGGGTGCTACAAATAGCATTAGCGCACATGTCATCATATCCTTTACTACCCGATAACCCTCCCTTTGATGGTTATATAAGTGATTCTAATTAAACGTACTCTATGCATGCATTACCCGTCCCTTACTTATGGTCCTAGAGGTGTTCAAGACTTTTAGTTAAGGTGTATATAGACTCTCCTATATTTCTTAAAAGGAGAAAATCTAAGCGACAAGAAAAATAAATAGGACTGTCTGATAAAGGAACAATTAAAGGCTCACATTTACCTACACAAATAAGTAGGCAATTGCACGTCTCAAACAACAGTATTTCAGACACTTAAAAGTCCTATAGTAGGATATCTAGGTGAGCACGAAGAAGAGGATATGAATTGTTTTTTTTTTTACTAAAGCGAGGCAGAAGATACCTAATCAATTTGTCTACTGATTTTAGGACTTGCTATTCACAAACAGTTAAACAAAGCACAATTTTATAATTTCAAGATTTTAGTTATCCTACAGGCTTGCCTAGGTGTGGATCAGAGATGTCCTACAAACATGATATCTAATCACTAATCAGAACCACAATAAACCAGTAAATGATTTTAAGCAAGCAGTTCGGTTCATTAGGTCCTATAGGAATGTTGTCTAGGTGCCAAAAAATAATCACAAACGTTATAGTACTAGTTTTATATATAAGCCTGATATCTAGGTGTTGGGATTGCTTTTTATACTTATTTCTTATAAGAATGATTGCTACTGAAGAAACTGATTTTTATACGATTTGAGTGCAGGTATGATATCTTGGTGAGTGCAGTAAAAGTCCTAGAACATGGTTTCTAATGCACATAGGAGAATTTATGAACATGATTATTAAAGCTGACTTAACAACAACCTAGAGACAGGATTTGTAGGGCACTTGTGAATATGCATAAATAGAAATTTAGAGCAAATAACATGATGAACCTATAAGCATGTTTTCTAATGCACACAACAACCTATAGGCATAGTTTTTAATGAAGGTAGATAATCATAACAGTCCTAAGAGCATGATTTCTACCTGATTTCCCCAAAATTAATATATATATATATATATATATATATATATAAGTCTCTCCCATTTTACTAATATCCCCAATATCTATTTTACAAAAATTGTTACTATAACTCAAAAATGAATGAATTATAAAAATGAGACTGCTAAACTATATGGAGCCTCGATAGGCCCAAAACTAAACTTGGAAAACCAGCCTTGAACCAAGTATGACGTGCCTCAACATCTCATAGTATCCTAGAGAGTATCCTGGTGCGTCAAAGTTTTCAAGGGCCTTAGGGACCCCGGGCAATGCTCACACCAGGACTCCTTTGAAAGAGAAACAATTTTTGTGTAGTTTGAAAGGGCTAGCCCAGTGTGTCAAAGTTCGGAGAAAGTCTCATGGACTCCTATGCAGTGCTCAGACTAGAGGGGCAGGATCCTAGATATTCTTAGAGTAGGAGCGGAAGATAGTGCTTAAAGAGTAGAAATCGTTTTAAGAAAACAATTCAGAAGTAAAAACAGCTCAGAAGTGAAAACAGCTCAGAGGTGAAAACAGTTTAAAAGCATTCTGAAAAAACAAAGGTTTTAGCATACAAACAGAAACACAGTCACAAAGCAAAGATTCATATTGTGCAGATTTGACGTAGTTCATTAGTTAACACCAGGTGGGCATATATCATCCTGGGAACAACTATACAGATAAGGGGTTAGGAACATAGAAATCATTAACCCAGGACACATAGATCTAATAAAAAATAAAAGCATGTTGATTAACACCAAGCAAATTGACATATTATGACAGCCAAATTCCATAGCACTCAATAGGTCTTAGTGATGCTAATTAGAAGCAATAGACATTAAGCACATAAGTTTAAGAACCAGATTACATAGCACTGGATAGATTAGAAGGACTCATGCTGACTTAAAACAGTAGAAAGTAATGACAAATAACTTAAATGCAGGAGTGGTTACGCTAGTTCATAGAAAGGGAAGGGATTTAAATACACAAAAGTGGTAATACTAATTGAGACCAATGGACAGTAAAGATAAGAGTCTAAATGCCTAAGTAAGCATGCTGGTTTAAGGCAATAAACATGAAGGATATAGAGTTAAACATAGAAGTAGACATGATAATCAAAATATAGAAAGACATGGATTTAACAGAAGTAAAGCAGCAGGTGAGAGAGCACATAGGTTCAAGCTTCATAGTATAATAAACAACATTAGGAATATAGGCTTACCAGTTAAAGATGGTAAATAGAAGATGAAAGATATGCAGAACTCAGTGGTCTAGCCTTGGCTTTCAGCCGACTAGGCAATGCAATGAACACAAGTAGCAGAGAGGTTTTGAGAGCAAAGTTTTGTGTTTGTGTGTGTTTTTTTAACTATGTTCATCCCTTGAAGAATCAGTAATGAGAGTATATATAACACTTAGTGAGGTAAAAATAAATAAGGTAAAGAGGAAAGCACAGTTCGTAAAACAAGGGTAATCAAATAAAATCAATCAGCCAATTAGGGAATCAATTCTTATAGAGAAATACGGAAAAGAACCCTTAAATTAGGGGAGGAGGTCAATTAACGGTACAGAACTAGGGCTCAAATAAGGCAAGAAATCTATCTCATACCATGTAGGAGTCAATCAGATCCCCCGAACCATACTAACAGTTTAATTAAGGCAAGTATAACTAATCAAGGTCACAAATAAAGAAATAGGTGAAATCACATAAAACACTAATTTTAATATGAAAATATAATTTTAATCCCTAATAAAATCAATCATTATATTGGGTTGACAGAAATAAACAAATAAGAAGAAGAAAATTGAAGAAATCAGTGCAATAATAGAGCAAGACCTAGGGTTTAAAGAACATACACAAACTTAACCAAACGAGGAAAGAATAATTAGATTAAACACTTGAAAGTTTGAAAAAGAAAACCTTTTGAAGAAACTTGGGACGAAAACCCTAATTTCAGAGAAGCACTGAAATCGGAATAGTAATAACAAAAGTATAAAAATTTTGAGGAAAAAAATATCAAATAGCACTTAAAACCATCTAGATCTACAAGGATCTGGATAGACCCAAGTATTTATAAGACTAGAATTTTTGAAAATAGCAGAGATGAAAGAAACCCGGTCCAAAATCGTATATTAAAACCACAAATAGGCAAGAAACAGTACTCACAAATGAGAATGACCAAAGACAGGCCTGTGAGACATATTTCGACAAAACCCGATTGAATGTCTTTGAGATTCTCCCATGAATCATTAACGTCGAACAATCAGAAGATGTAACAAGCCGGAAAGGGCCAGAAAATACATAGAAACCCCATAGACGGGGAGTTTTACACATGACGGCGGCTAAGTTTTAGGGATAGTTTCAGAGAGAACGGAGAAGAAGAGGGATTCAAGGGCGGCATTATTTGAAGAATGGGTAGGTTTTGGGGGTTCGTTTGAGTTAAAAAAGGAAAGGGGGAGTGTGGACCGTTGATCTCAAGAATCAATGGTCACGATTAGAGAAGGTTTGGGTCGGGTAGGGGCTATTTTAATTTGGGTTGGGGCGGATTGGGCTAAGGTTAATTTGAATTGGGCTGGGGGGGAGGGGTCCGGATTTAGATATAATTAAAGGGACTATTTGTTAAATACCCAATTTATTAATAAAATAATTTGTAAAAATAGTTAATTAAGTGATAAAAATGATTTTTATGCATGAAGATGATTTAAAATAATTACTTAGCATTATAAAAGCTTAAAAAGTTATTTTCTTTATAGGTAATGTAATTATGCATATGGATGGGTTATCATTGCAAAATATGCATTTATAATCTTAAAATACAAATATAATAGTAGAAAATGCAATTAAAAATATTTAAACACTTATATGAACATAAAATGATGAATTTAGATGATTAAGTCATCATAAAGTAATATGAGGGATAATTATGAATATTTATATAATTAAAATGCAGAAATAAATTGATTTAAGGTTTTTAAAATTATAGAAAAAATTGTAAAAACACTTGTGTATGTTTTTGAATGCATGTAAAATATTTGGAAAGTGTGTATGCATATTTAAAAATATATGAGGGGAAAATTAGGTATCAACAGTAGCACATCTTTATCCGAAAAAGATGAAAGAGTTTTCGGGTATAGAAATGATGACCGATTTTGACCGAATGAGGTTTTGAAAAGTAGAGGCCGAACCCTGGTCTTTGAGTTGCCTACATATCCCTGGTGGTATAGGAACCAGGCCATGTGTAGTTCTGGACCCAACGGTGAATGAAGCTGATGGAGTTGTTATAGAAATGGTAGCCAATTTCAGCAAAGGTTCTTTTGTGAAGGGTAATATCGGATGGAGTTATGAATTATGAGTCTGGAGTGTAACAGATGTATTATAGGGCATATCTGAATGGTCACAGAGTAAGGCGGGTAATTGATGGGAATCAGTTATAATGGCAAAGTGAAAATGGTATAAGCAAAAATCGGAGCGAAGGTTACTCATGTTTGAAGAACCATTACCTCCTGGATTACCTGAAAAACTCAAAATACGATGCATGCAAGTATATAGATTATTGCAAGAGTTTAAACATGATGCAAATTCCCTTCGGACCATGAAAGATTGTCTTTGGATGATACAGATGACGTCCTTAGACTATGATGTCCTGGGCCATGAATTATGAGATAGGAGATTCGTAGGCCAGAAAATGATGTTCTTGGGCCATGAGAATGGTGCCTTTAAATCATTACGCATTTGAATAATGAGATGCAAGTTTGAGGGATCCTCATGCCATGGCATGGTGTCTTCAGGCTATGAGGATGATGCATTCAGACTATGACACCTTTGGGTTGGCTATATGTCATTCTTCATATATGCTTGTTTAGCTTTTTCATAAAAAATTCGGGTAAGTATCCTTGTTTTAATAGGTGCTCTACTTTACCGTGCAATAGTCATCAATCTTCTATTTTGTGACCCTGATTGTTGTGAAACTCGCATAAAAAATCAGGGTTTCTCCTGTTTGGATTCGACCTCATTTCTTTTGGCCACTGCACTTTATCTCTCATGCTTCGTAAAACTGCCACCAACTCGTACTTGCTAACATTAAAATTGTACCCTCCAATTTTTGCCTTTGAACTTCTGTCGTTGTCTCGAGTATACCGCGTATCTTGTTCCTTCCTGAAGCGAGACGATGAACCTGAATCTCTGTCCTTTGTTTCGAAATCATACCATGGGTTCTCTTATTTTTCACGTGAATCTCTTCCTGCTAGTCCCATATAAGGTTCATACCTGTTTTTACCGGACCTTTTTTCTATTTCTGGCCGCCTTGAACTTACCCTTTCGTCTCTCTGGGGTTGAGTGATAGTGTCTTCTTCTATCCGTAACTTCGTGCTATACCTATTGTAAACATCATTCCAAAATATTGCGGGAAATTCTCGTAAGCTTTCCTTGAGTCTCCTTGTGGCTTCCGAGCTTTTTTTATTTAAATTACTGGCAAATGCCACAGCTTCCCAATTGTCAGGTACACGTGGCAACATCATCCTTTCATGCTGCAACCTGTCTACGAATTCCCTGAGCATCTTCGTATCTCCTTGTTTTATTTTGAAAATGTCTTCCATCCTTTTTTGACCTTTTGAACTCCCGAGTATGCTTTTATAAATGAATCTGCAAGCTCAGTAAAAGAATCAATAGAATTTTTAGGTAAAATGTCATGACCCATTTCCATAATAGGTCATAAAGGCGTCCAACACCATTGTCGGGCAAGCCAAGTGCGGAAAACATTTCTAAATTTTTATGTTAATATTATAAAATTTAAGTAAGATAAATTCTTCAATTGGATTCAAAGCCGAAAGTGATAGATGATGTAAGTAGCATAATAATACAACCCAACACAAGTCTACTAATGTGTGTTCCAGAGCCTGGTGTCACAAGCTACGGGCAGCTAGTAAAATATACACCCAAAAGAATATCATACTATCCTACTGTCTGAATCAGGATAGACAGAAAATAAAAGTACAACGGAAAGACTTCTTCGCCTGCGGGTCGGCATAGAGGAAAAGCAGCTCAACGTAGAAGTCCCAAGTCCGCTCACGGGTGCGCATCAGAATGATAACCAGATCCACCTGCCTCGGATCCTGTACATTTAAGTACAGAAGTGTAGCATGGGTACATAAATAATATGTACCCAGTAAGTATCCCATCTAATATCGAAGAAGTAGAGATGAGAGGTCTACTCGATACTTACTAAGGTCATGTAAAATGAGGAGAATTTATAATAAGCAGACATAACTAAAATCATAAGGATTAATAATTATAAAACAACAATTCTTCCTTTAGATTTTCATCATGAGCATCCATTTATATATTTAAGCAATTACGAAGTATAACCCACAATAGAATGCCAAATAAGTCATGCGCAGATAATCACCGAGGAACGCACAGCCCAATCCAACATAAAGGTAAATTGTGCACTGCCGATGGTCGAACGGTTCGAACCATAGATGCATCTATTACCCCGCTCGCGAATCACCCGTGCGACGCGGTCAAACAGAAATAAGCTCATTAACAAGCAACAAAAACAATTAATATATAAATGAGGAGTAGCCATGCATAAAAATGTCAATTATTCTGTTTTAAAGGACCAAACAGGATGGGGGTCATTCTCTAGTCTCATTCTTCTTAATCAAAAGAGTTCATACGAATCCAAGTTAATCAAACTGTACTAGAATATCACGTAAAGCATGCTTATGGGTCCTAAACTACCCGGACTTAGCATAATAGTTGCTACGCACGGACTTTCGTCACCTAATACATACGTAGCCCCCGAATACAATGACAAATAATTCAATTATTATGACTATGGGGATAATTCCCTCTTACAAGGTTAGAAAGGAGAATCACCTCGCTCCAAAGTGCACTTCCAATATCAAGAACAATCCCAAGCCCTCAATTCGGAGCCGAATGATCACAAACTAGTTAAATAAAGTAAGAACTAGTCAATAAAGGCTTACAAGGTCGAATTATAACTATTTAAGTAATTTTTCAACCTTTTTCACAAGTTTCCTAAATTTCGAGCCGGGGCCTACGTGCCCGAATTCCGAGATTTTTCGAAGAAAGTTGTTCTTTATAACCTAAGGATCAATAATATATGATTTCTACTTCATTTCATAGCAAAATTCATGGTTAAATCTTAGATTTATTAAAACCCTAGGTCTAGCTCTACCCCTTTGATTTTACTTAGTTTTTAGTGTTGAATCTACCTAATGTACGTGTATTTAAACTAAGGATGAGTGGATATTACTTACCACACAAAGCTATGTTGAAATCCTCTCTTTGGAAGCCCCCAAATTGCCCAAGTGTAGAGTAGTAATGAAATAAATGGCCTTTGAGTTCGAATTAAATGAACTCACTGGCCAGCGATTTCCGCATATGCGGTGTGGGGACCGCATCTGCGAAACGAGGACCGCATCTGCGGAACTGAGCGAAAATGGCTGGACCACTTCTGCGGTCTAGTGTCCGCTTCTGTGGAGCCGCACCTGCGGTTTCTCCTGGCCTGGCGTGGCCACTAGCCGCTTCTATGATGGACTGACCGCATCTGCGATCCCGCTTTTGCGGTCCTAGAACCGTAGATGCGGTTATGATAGACGCAGCAAAACTTCAGCTATTCATCAACTTTCCTACTTCACTCGAACCTCACTCGTTTGATGCTCGGGGCTCCCGAGCCCTGCTCGAACATACCGATAAGTCTGAAATCACGAGGCGGACCTACTCGAACCCTCGGAACACACAAAACAACGCTAATTCTAGAAATCACCCCTAAAACCAAATGAATCAAACTAATGAACTTCAAGTTCTTAATTCTCCTCTAACAAGCCAAAATGCCCTTAGACTACTCGGATTGACACCAAATTTTACGGGCAAGTCTTATCTGATATTTCGGACCTGTACCAATCTTCGAAACCAAAATTCGAGCCCGGTACCTAGAAAATAAATGATTTCTTAGTTTCTTTAATTCTTTAAAACTTCAATTTAACAATTTCCAATAAAAATTCATTACTCGGGCTAGGGAACTCAGAATTCGATTCCGGGCATACGCCCAGGTCCCATATTTTTTCACGGACCCTCCCGGACCGTCAAATCCTAAATCCGGGTCCGTTTTCCCAAAAAGTTGATCGAAGTAAAACTTGATCTTTTAAGAGAATCTTAAAGAAATAATTGGACATATTTTTACTCAAAACTCTTCCAACTCCCGAACCAACCATCCCCGCAAGTTATAAATTAGCTAAAGCAAGTGCGGGAAGTTTTATTTAAGGGAACGGGGTTCTAAAAGGCAAAATTACCAGCCAGGTCATTACATTCTCCACCTCTTAAACAAATGTTCGTCCTCGAACGGACATAGAAAAGTACTTGGACTACTGAATAAGTGGGGATATCTGCTCTGCATGTCCTCCTCGGACTCCCAGGTCGCCTCCTCGACCGGTTGGCCCCTCCACTAGACTCTCACCCCAGAAATCCTCTAGGACCTCAACTGGCGATCCTGCCTATCAACAATGGCAGCTGGCTCCTCCTCATAGCCCAAACTGTCATCTGACTGAATAGTAATGAAGTCCAACACGTAGGATAGGTCGGCATGATACTTCCGAAGCATCGAAACATGAAAAACTGGGTGAACTCCTGATAAAATGGGGGGTAAAGCAAGCTCATAGGCAACCTCCCCAACTCGTCTCAACACCTCAAAGGGGCCAATAAACCTTGGGCTCAACTTGCCCTTCTTCCCGAACCTCATAATGCCCTTCATGAGCGAGGCTTTCAAGAGAACCTTCTCGTCAACCATAAATGATACATCACGCACCTTCTGATCTACATAGCTCTTCTTTCTGGACTGAGCTGTGCGAAGTCTCTCCTGAATCAACTTTACCTTATCCAAGGCATCCTATACCAAATCTATGCCAAGTAACTTAGCCTCACTAGGCTTAAACCACCCGATAGGAGAACGACATCGTCGACCATATAGAGCTTCGTACGGAGCCATCTCTATGCTGGACTGATAGTTGTTGTTATATGCAAACTCTGCTAAAGGCAAGAAAATCCCACTGCCCTCCAAAGTCAATCACACATACTCTAAGCATATCCTCCAAGATCTGAACTGTCCGCTCCGACTGCCCGCCGGTCTAAGGATAGAATATTGTGCTAAGCTTGACACGGCTTCCCAACTCACTCTGAACGGCTCTCCAAAAATAGGAAGTGAACTGAGGGCCTCTGTCTGATATGATGGAAACCAGCACACCATGCAATCGGACTATCTCCCGAATGTAAATCTGAGCATACCTCTCCACTGTATAAGTAGTCGCCACCGGAATGAAGTGAGCCGACTTGGTCAGCCTATCCACAATGACCCACACTGAATCAACCTTCCTCAAAGTCCGCGGTAACCCAACTATGAAATCCATGGTGATGCTTTCCCACTTCCATTCTGGTATAGGCATCTGCTAAAGTAGTCCACCCGGCCTCTGATGTTCATACTTGACCTGCTAGCAATTTAAACACTTGGTCACATACTTCACTATGTCTTTCTTCATCCCCCGCCACCAATAATGCTGCCTCAAGTCACGATACATCTTCGTAACTCCCGGGTGGATAGAATACCGCAAATTGTGCCTCCTCTAGGATCCTCCTCCTCAAACCATCAATATTAGGAACACATAGATGACCATAGAGTCACAAAACACCATCCTCGCCAATAGAAACCTCCTTGGCACCTCCCTGAAGTACCGTCTCTCTGAGAACTGCCAAATGTGGATCATCAAACTGTCGGGCCTTAATCTGCCCCAATAATGAAGACTGAGCAACCACACATGCTAGAACTCTGCTGGTCTCTGAAATGTCCATCCTCACAAGTCTGTTAGCCAAGGACTGAATGTCCGAAGCTAGTGGCCTCTCCTCTGCTGGAATGAAGGCCAAACTACCCATACTCTCCGCCTTTCTGCTCAAGGCATCCGCGACCACATTTGCCTTGCCCGGATGATAAAGAATGGTGATGTCATAATCTTTTAGTAACTCCAGCCACCTGTGCTGCCTCAAATTAAGGTCCCTCTGCTTGAACAGGTGTTGCAAGCTGCGATGATCGGTATAAACCTCACATTCCACCCCATACAAATAATGCCTCCATATTTTAAGAGCATGAACAATCGCCGCTAACTCTAGATCATGCACAGGGTAATTATTTTCGTGAACCTTCAACTGACGTGAAGCATATGCAATAACTTGCCCCTCATGCATCAATACACATCCTAAGCCAACGCGTGAAACGTCACAATATACCGTATACATCCTTGAGCCGAAAGGCAATACAAGAACTAGTGTCGTAGTCAAAGTTGTCTTGAGCTTTTGAAAGCTTTCCTCACAATCATCGAACCAATAGAATGGAACACCCTTCTCGATCAATCTGGTCAAAGGTGATGCAATAGATGAAAAACCCTGCACAAATTGCCGGTAATAACCTGCCAATCCCAGGAAACTTCTGATCTCAGTCACTTAAGTAGGGCGTGGCCAACTCTGAACTGCCTCAATCTTCTTGGGATCCACCTTAATACCCTCTCCTGACACAACATTCCCTATGAACGCCACTGATTCTAGCCAAAACTCACACTTGGAGAACTTAGCATATAGCTTCTGCTCTCGCAAGGTCTGACACACTACTCTCAAATGTTGCTCGTGCTTCCCCAGGCTACATGAGTATATCAGGATGTTGTAAATGAAGATGATAACAAATAAATCAATATAAGGCCCGAATACCTTCTTCATCAAATCCATAAATGTCGCTGGGGCATTAGTCAAGCCGAAAGACATCACCAGAAACTCATAGTGGCCATATCTAGTCCTGAATGCAGTCTTCGGAACATTCGAGTCCCGAATCTTCAGCTGATGATACCCTAACCTCAGGTCAATCTTAGAGAACACCCTAGCGCCCTGCAGTTGGTCAAACAAATCATCAATGTGAGGCAATGGATACTTTTTCTTGATGGTGACCTTGTTCAACTGGCAGTAATCAATGCACACCCGCATAGTCCCATCCTTCTTCTTCACAAATAGCATTGGTGCGCCCCAAGGCGATACAATGGGCCTAACAAACCCCTTTGCTAACAACTCCTCCAGCTGCTCCTTCACGTCCTTCAACTCCTTATGAGCCATACGGTACGGTGGAATAGATACGGGCTGAGTGCCTGGGGCCAAATTAATACAGAAATCAATATCACAATCCGGAGGCATGCCGGGAAGATCAGAAGGAAAAACATCGACGAACTCTTGAACTACTGGCACTGAATCAATCATCGGAGACTCTGCAGTGGTGTCTCGAACATAAGCTAAGTAAGCCAAACACCCTTTCCCGACCATGTGCTGAACCTTCAAGAAGGAAATAACCATGCTAGGCATATAAACTGTGGAACCCTTCCACTCCAATCTCGGCAATACTGGCATCGCTAGTGAAACAGTCTTGGGATGGCAATCAAGGATGGCGTGATATAGAGATAACCAATATATGCCCAGGATGACCTCAAAATCAATCATATCCAACAATAGAAGATCTGCTCTAGTATCGAAGCCACAAAAAGTGACCACACAGGATCGATAGATCTGATCCATAACCACAGAATCACCCACAGGAGTGGACACATGAACATGAACACCCAAAGGCTCAGGAGAAATAACCAGGAAGCGAGCGAACATGGATGATACATATGAATAAGTAGACCCTGGATCAAATAATACTGAATCATCCCTACCACCAACGGAAATAATACTTGTGACGACGACATCTGAGGCCAATGCATCTGGCCTGGCTGGAAGAGCATAGAACCTAGCTGGAGTGCCAGTTGGCTGGCCTCCACCTGACTGAGCAATAGCGGGCTGACCTCTCCCTATCTGGCCTCCACCTCTAGGACGGCCCATACCAGCCTACCCTCTAGGTGGCTGGGCAGCTGGTGCCAGAATCACGGGCTGCTGACTCTGATGTACTGCTTTACCCCAAAGCCTGGGGCAAGTTCTCTTTAGGTGACCTAGATCTCCACACTCGTAGAACGCTCTAGGCACCATAGCATGCTACCCTAGAGTCTGAGTCTGCTGACCCGAATACCTACTGGAAGAACCCTGGATAACTGGTGGATGATAGGAACTCTCTGGCACGGCGCTGAAGGGAGAACTAGAAGAATCCTGATACCTAGAATACCCGCCGGAGGAACCCTAAGTAGCTGGTGGGCGGTAAGTACCCTCCGACACCGCACTGAAATAAGGCCTCGCTGGGGCACCTTGAAGAGGGGGTGGTGGTACTGAATATGAGGTCTTGCTAGGCTGACCCCTCCCGAAGTGACCTCTACCCCTAGCTGGGGCACCTCTGAACTCTCCTGAAAATCTAGCTCTCTTATCCTACAGCATCTGCTCTCTACCCCTCAGACGATAACCCTTAATCCTGTGAGCAATCTCAATCACTAGCTGATACCATTTACCATCTATACCTCTCGGGCCATACCAGATCGGATAGAGGGATGTAACCCCGCAACAAACCTCCGTACTCTCTCTGCCTCTATGGGAAGTATCATGAGTGCATGGCAAGACAACTCAGAGAACCTCGCCTCATAATCGGTCACTGACATCTAACCCTGCTCTAGATGCTCAAACTGATACCGCAGCTCTTCCTTCTCAGAGGGTGGGATGTATCGATCCAGGAATAACTGTATGAACTGACCCCAAGTGAGTGGAGGAGAACCTGTTGGCCTTCCAAGTGCATAAGACTGACACTATCTACGGGCCCTGCCCTCTAGCTGAAACGTGGTGAAGTAAACTCCATGCGACTCCAATATCCTCATGTTGTGCAGTCTGTCCCTGCACCTGTCAATGAAGTCCTGGGCATCCTCATGACGCTCGCCCCCAAAGACTGGAGAGTGAAGCCTAGTCCATCTGTCCAATAATTTCTGCGGATCGCCGTCCACAGCTGGCCTGTCCTGGGGTGCCACTGCAGCAACTGGCTGAGCCCCATCTGCGGGTAGTGCACCCGGAGTCTAATATATTGTAGCTACGTGACCTGGAGCCTAAGCAGTGGGGGTATGGGATCCCCCTCCTGCCTGTGAAGTAGCTGGATCTGCTGGAAATAACCCAACCTCAGTCATAGTGTCCATGAACCGTAGCATGCAGCCCATGACCTCCTAACATCCCGATGCTGTCACGAAATTTGCCGGGGTAGGCTCTGCCGCAGGCACCTCACCCTGCTCCTCAATAATGGGATGCATCACAGGACCTGCTGGTGGTGCAATTGAAATGGCTCTGGGATGCCCGCGTCCCCTACCACGGGCCGGTGTCCTCCCCCGGCCTCTACCTCGACCTCTAGCAACAAGGGGAGCAGCTCCTCCCGGGCTTGGAACGTCGGCGATACGAGTCCCTCACCATCTGTGAGAGAGTAGAAGAGGGAAATTTAGTACACTAACCACTACACGATAGGAAATGAACAAAGATTAGTCTTTCCTAATACCCTATAGTCTCTCGAAGATAAATACAGATGTCTACGTACCGATCTACAAGACTCTATTAGGTTTGCCCATAACTGGTGAGACCTACGTGAACCTAGTGCTCTGATACCATGTTGTCACGGTCCATTTTCATAATAGATCATAAAGGTGCCCAACACCATTGTTGGGCAAGCCAAGTGCGGAAAACATTTCTAACTTTTTATGTTAATATTTTCAAATTTAAGTAAGATAAATGCTCCAATTGGATTCAAAGCCAAAAGTGATAGATGATGTAAGTAGCATAATAATACAACC
The DNA here is from genome assembly GCA_026770625.1 of Nicotiana glauca. Classification (NCBI taxonomy): domain Eukaryota; kingdom Viridiplantae; phylum Streptophyta; class Magnoliopsida; order Solanales; family Solanaceae; genus Nicotiana; species Nicotiana glauca. The sequence goes on along the minus strand of MU764351.1, from coordinate 17,659 downwards.
CAAAACAAGTCTACTAATATGTGTGCCAGAACTTGGTGTCACAAGCTATGGGCAACTAGTAGAATATACACCAAAAAGAATATCATACTATCCTACTGTCTGAATTAGGATAGACAGAAAATAAAAGTAAAAAGGAAAGACTTCTTCGCCTGCGGTTCGGCATGGAGGAAAAGCAGCTCACCGCAGAAGTCCCAAGTCCACTCACGTGTGCGCACCAGAATTATAACCAGATCCACCTGCCTCAGATCCTGTACATTTAAGTACAGAAGTGTAGCATGAGTACATAAACAATATGTACCCAGTAAGTATCCCGTATAATCTCGAAGAAGTAGAGACGAGAGGTCGACTCGATACTTACTAAGGTCATGTAAAATGCGGAGAATTTATAATAAGCAGAAATAACTCAAATCATAAGGATTAATAAGTATAAAACAACAATTCTTCCTTTAGATTTTCATCATGAGCGACCATTTATATATTTAAGCAATTATGAAGTCTAACCCACAATAAAATACCAAATAAGTCATGCGCAGATAATCACCAAGGAACGCACGACCGGATCCAACATAAAAGTAAATTGTGCACTGTCGAGGGTCGAACCGCTCGAACCATAGATGCATCTATTACCTCGCTCGCGAATCACCCGTGTGACGCGGTCAAACAGAAATAAGCTCATTGACAAGCAACAACAATAATTAATATATATAAGGAGTAGCCATGCATAGAAATGTCAATTATTCTCTTTTAAAGCACTAAACAGGATGAGGGTCATTCTCTAGTCTCATTATTCTTAATCAAAAGAGTTCATACGAATCCAAGTTAATCAAACTGTACTAGAATATCACATAAAGCATGTTTATGGGTCCTAAACTACCCGGACTTAGCATAATAGTTGCTACACACGGACTATCGTCACCTAGTGCGTACGTATCCCCCGAATACAATGACAAATAATTCAATTATTATGCCTACGGGGACAATTCCCTCTAACAAGGTTAGAAAGGAGACTCACCTCACTCCAAAGTGCACTTCCAATATCAAGAACAAGCCCAAACCCTCAATTCTGAGCCGAACGATCACAAACTAGTTAAATAAAGTAAGAACTAGTCAATAAAGGCTTACAAGGTCGAATTCTAACTATTTAAGTAATTTCCCAACCTTTTTCACAAGTTTCCTAAATTCCGACCCAGGGCCCATGTGCCCAGATTCCGAGATTTTTTGAAGAAAGTTATTCTCTATAACCTAAGGATCAATAATAGATGATTTCTACTTCATTTTATAGCAAATTTCATGGTTAAATCTTAGATTTATTAAAACTCTAGGTCTAGCTCTACCTCTTTGATTTTACTTAGTTTTTAGTGTTGAATCTACCTAATGTACGTGTATTTAAACTAAGGATGAGTGGATATTACTTACCTCACAATGCTATGTTGAAATCCTCTCTTTGGAAGCCCTCAAATCACCTAAGTGTAGAGTAGTAATGAAATAAATGGCCTTTGCGAATTAAATGAACTCAGTGCCTAGCGATTTTCGCATCTGCGGTCCCGCACCTGTGAAAGAAGGACCGCATCTGCGAAACTGGGCGAAAATGGATGGACCCCTTCTGCAGTCTGAGGTCCGCTTCTGCGGTCTGAGGTCCACTTCTGCAGAGCCGCTTCTGCGGATTTCGAGCCACACCTGCAGTTTCTCCTGGCCTGGCCACTGGCCGCTTCTTTGATGGACTGACCGCATCTGCGGTCCTAGAATCGCAGATGCGGTTATGATAGAAGCAACAAACCTTCAGCTATTCTTCAACTTTCCTACTTCACTCGAACCTCGCTCGTTTGATGCTCGGGTCTCCCAAGCCCCGCCCGAACATACCGACAAGTGTGAAATCACGAGGCGAACCTACTCGAACCCTCGGAACACACAAAACAATGCTAATTCTAGGAATTACCCCCTAAAACCAAATGAATCAAACTAATGAACTTCAAGTTCTTAATTCTCCTCTAACGGGCCAAAACGCCCTTAGACTACTCGGATTGACACCAAATTTTACGGGCAAGTCTTAACTGATATTTTGGACATGTACCATGCTTCGGAACCAAAATTCAAGCCTCGTACCTAGGAAATCAATGATTTCTTAGTTTCTTTAATTCTTTAAAACTTTATTTTAACAATTTCCAATAAATATTCATTACTCGGGTTAGGGAACTCAAAATTCGATTCCGGGTATACGCCCAGGTCCCATATTATTTTACGGATCCTCCCGAACCGTCAAATCCTGAATTCGGGTCTGTTTCCCAAAAAGTTGACCGAAGTCAAACTTGACCTTTTAAGAGAATCTTACAAAAACAATTTGACATATTTTTACTCAAAACTCTTTCAACTCCCGAACCAACCGTCCCCCCAAGTTATAAATTAGCTAAAGCAAGCGCGGGAAGTTTTATTTAAGGGAACGGGGTTCTAAAAAGCAAAACCACCAGTTGGATCATTACATAAAAGAGAATACCATATCAATGCTCTCTTCTTGAGTGTTTCACCAAATTTTTTGACCAATACTGATTCAATCCCTTGCTTGGTCAAGTCGTTGCCCTTTACACCGGTTATAAATGCAATTACGTGATCTCGTGGATCGGACAACGTATTTTGGGATGTCGGGGATCTTGAACTTTTTTGGAATTGGAAAAGGAGATGAACTTGACTTCCAAGGTTGTTGAGAATATGTTTCTATATCTACTCCTTTGATTATAGGTGGCACGCCAGGTATTTGCTCTATGTGGTGGTTTTTCTCCTTGAGCTATTTTCAGAATTAATTGGGATACATGGTCCACTATCGCGAGATTCGCTGGGAGTTCCTCGGCTGCCACAATTAGCGAGCCCCGAGCGCGGATTCTCTATGGTTGCGGTGTTGTTTGGAGGTAGAGTTTGTGGCATAGTTGGAAACCTGCTGACAAAAGCTTGAAGAGCATTGTTGACTTGTTCGGTGATTATTTGCGTCAACGCTGCATCAATAGCTTGATCGTTCTCATGTTGGCCATTCATATTCGATTCATATCTGTCAGGAGTCCCCTCTCAAGATATTGTCGAGTAGAGTTTTGCGGTGAGGGGGCTGGAATTCCATCACTTTGTTGATTTTGCTGATTCAACTGATGTTGTTGATTTTCTTGGTTTTGTAGGTTTTATAGGTTATTGTCGTTGACGTTCGACATGATCCTTTGGAAGAAGAATTGATTTGGAAAGTAAAAATATTATCAGATTCTGGTAATGGAACCAATTTGTTTAACCAGAAAATAGAAATTTTGGTCAAAGTTTATTTTTAGAAGTACTCGGGTTACTGATACTTTTTGTTATCAAAGCTCATTAATTGAAGGTTAACGAATCTGTAATTTTTGCTGTCTTGATTCATTCCGCATGTGTCTCTTCAAATTATCAAGAGACCCAAGCAACCGTTTCTCCTTGTCTCTTATACGTTTCGCTCGTACCTATTAAGACACGCATCTTTTTAAGTACTCTTTTCCAGCTGTCACTTCTTTAATGATCCACGTGTCTTGCCATGTAAACAGCATAATTAGTTCTACGTGTAATATTTATTTTCCCCAATACAATAACTTAAAAGTTTTTATCGCTATACTAGACGTCCGGTAGCACGGGTTCTCGCCATCTGCGAGAGAATAGAATACAGAAGCTTAGTTCTCGGAACAACAAAGTCGCACGACAAGAATTTCAAGAATATGAAGTTTTCTAAAGGTTCTGCAGCCTCCCGAGGATAAGTACAGACGTCTCCGTACCGATCCGCGAGACTCTACTAAATCGGCTCATCACTTGCGAGACCAAGTAACCTAGATTCTGATACCAACTTGTCCCGACCCCAACCCAGTCATGATGGCGCCCAACACACTACTAGGCAAGCCCAACCATTTCCAATATTTAACCTAATTGATAAACAGAGATAGATAGATAAAACAGTAAATCACCAAACCATTTAAGTCAAAGATCAGGAAATACTGATAAAAAAATGCGGAAGTTTAAAAAAATACAGAATATAGCCCAACCGTGGACCCGGTGTCACGAACATGAGCCTCTAAATACAGAGTGCCGCCCTACTACAAAGTTTGTCTAAAATTTGAAAATGCGGAAACAAAAGATAGGGATAAAGGGGAGGAATCTAAGGCTGCGAACGTCGTGCAACTACCTCGATGCTCCCGAAAGCTAACTCTGTTCGATCAAACTGGATCTACTCAGCCTGAGGAGAACCTGATCTGTACGCAAGGTGCAGGGAGTAAAGTGAGTCCTCCTACCTAGTGAGTAATAAATATAAATATAGTCTAAAAGTAAGAAGTCGCAGAAAATACACAAGGTAACCTATATCTAAGAGTTCAGATCAATATCGGTGTAAACATGTAAAACAATAATGCAGTTAATGGTATAATGCATGATAAGATGCAACACACATAAAGGTACATTCTAGTACCCATTGCGGCGTGCAGCCCGCTCCACTTATTTAACGTCGACGGCGCTCACTGGGGGTGTGTACAGACTCCGGAGGGGCTTCTACAGCCCAAGCGCAATATCAGCCATCACATGGCATCAAATAGGCTCTCGGCCTCAATATAAATATATCATCGCTGCCGCGCAGCCCGATCCATATCAAGGAAACACATCCTCACTATCGGGTCCTCGACCCACCTCAGTCAAATAATTCACAGCCACTCGGGCATGACATACTATAGCGATCTCATCCCTCATATCCTTTTCATTTAATATTCATGATAAAAAACACAGTCCATATATTACTTTAACATTTAAAAACATGACTGAGAGTACAATGTATGCAAACAAGTGAGGAAAACTAATGAAGATCCCTAAGGATTCTACATGTCGGCACAAGGCCTCAAACATGGCAATAAGCCTAATTCACAGTAATAAGGTATGTGTCTCAATCGCCAATATAGTGGATATAGCACTCGGGATGGACCAAGTCACAATCCCCATCAGTAAACAACCCCGCACTCGTCATAGAATGTGTGTCACGCCTCAATATAGCGTTACGATGTGAAAGTCCGAGGTTTCAAACCCTCAAAACAGCATTTACATCAATTACTCACCTCTAGCCGGCCCAAGACTAGCTCGCAATGCCCTTTCCTCGCTAATCGACCTCCTCGCGCATCGAATCTGGCCAAAACCACAATGAATACATTACAATAGGCTAAGGGGATATAACCCAATCGAAAAGACTCGAAAAATATCGAAAATCACGAAATTTGTAAAACCCGTGCCTCGGGCCCACTTCTCGAAAGTCAGCAATTTTTACACCAAAAAGTTCCTTATCTCGACACGAGTCTATACATGTAAAGTTTACCAAAATCGGAGTCCAAATGCTCTCTCAAATCTCAATTTCTCATTCAAAAACCCAAGCCCTAGTTCTTCCCTTTTTAATCAATTTTCATGAATTTAGATGTTGAAACCACAATTAGATGATGTTTCTAGGCCATAGGACTTACCTTCAATCGATTCCCAGTCAAAACCCTCTTAAAATCGCGTCAAAAGCTCCCAAGGTCGCTTAACAATGGTGGAAAATAAACTTGGTTCGCGGATGAAATGACCTTAAAACATTCTGCCCAGGTGTAAAATAACCCTATGTGATCGCATCGCTCCTATTGCGATCGCATAGCACAAAAAATCCAGCCTCCAAAAATCCTTTTATGCGATTGCATAACTGCCCTTGCGATCGCAGAGCACAGCCTCCCAACCTATGCGATCGCACACCCTCTTACGCGATCACATAGAGCAGAATCAGAACCCCTAACAGAACCTCCTATGCGATCGCATAGAGCAAAAATCTCTGCAACACTTCAGCTATTTTCTGCAACTCCCAAAGGCCAAGATTGGTCCGATTGTCCACACGAAAACACCCCGAGGACCACGGGACCTCAACGAAAAGTGCCAACCCATCCTAAAACATCATAAGAACTCGCTCCAATCATAAAAACACATCCAACAACACAAAAATCACACGATGGATTCAAGCCTAAGTTCAACCAAAACTTCTGAAACTCGCATTCGATCAAAAACCCGACCAAACGATGTCCGAATGACCTGAAATTTCGCAAACATATCCAAAATTACCTAATGAAGCTACAACAACTCTCGGAACTCCATTCCGACCCCCGGATCAAATTCTTACCTACCAACCGGAGTTGCCAAAATATTAACTTCGCCAATTCAAGCCTAATTCTACACCGGACCTCCAAAATCACTTTCGATCACACTCCTAAGCTACAAATCATCACTCAAAGCTAATTGAATCACCGGAAATCACATCCGAGTCCTCTAACTAACTAGTCAGCTTTTGGTTGACTTTTTCCAAAATAAGCTTTCCTTTAAGAGACTAAGTGTTTCATTTCCACCTAAAACCAATCCAATTCTACTCGATCACCTCAAATACCGATAATGAAACATAGAGAAACATAATATGGGGGAAACAGGGCGGTAACTCACGTGACGACGGGCCGGGTCGTCACATTATTTTTGTAATCCAATATTTTATTCATGCTTTTATAATAATCCCGTTATATCATAGTCGACTCTTTATAATATAGTCTTGAAATCTCATTCTTGATTAGGATTTAGCTTTAATTGTGTTTCCTCAAACACTTGTATAACATTTTGATTCTCGATAATATACTATTCTTTTTAGTTTGTATTCTAACGGTCTTTTTATGAAATAAATTTATGTATTCTAAGATTTTTTTTTTTAAATTTGAATAGAATTTTACTCATATGATGGATATAAAAAATAATCGAATTTGATTCTCTTGCTAAATAATCAATTTAAAATTTTAATAATTTGGCTTTAACTTTCTAATGATATGAATCCTTCTTTGGTTATCTTATAATTTTAGCTATTATCACCTCCTCATTCTTTGTTTTGTTAGATTTTTTTTCTTTTTTAAAGGAATAAAAAGAATTAAAATAAACTTAATTTGAGAAAGTTTTGAAAGATTATCAAATTAAGAACTCTTTTTATAGAGTATTTTATTGAAAAGAGCAGGAAATCAATATTTAATGGAATGTAACTAAAATAAACTTAATTTTAGGGAAGTTTTAAAAGATCATCAAATTACAAACTCTTTTATAGAGTATTTTATTGAAAAGATAAGGAACTCAAGTAGAAAACCGGTACTTGATGGAACGTAACTAAATTTATAATTAGTGCCTGGTTGATATTTCAACGAAGATCAAATACATAATATTAGGCGAGAAGTTTACTTTCAAGGGAGAGAAAACAGGAGTAGACAATATAACTAAAGCGGTAATTAATGATCTTCTATTTATTATAAAGTACTTTTATAGTTTTGTACATTAATAATTAAGTATTTTAGGGATATTTTGGTGAACCAATATTTATATTCATGCTTTTATAATAATTAGTTTCTATAAACGTACGTTGCACGTTATTTTTTTGTCAATGTCATTCATCGCAATTCGTGAAGACTGTTAGGTGATATTAATTTCAGTTAAATTAACAACATTGCATAAAATGTCAACATTAAATAAAACAAACAAGTTTACTCGTGATGCCTCATGTCCCTATATATATATATATGTATTTTTTTTTTTTGGCTAGCGAATGCAATTTATCTTTCGACCGATCAACTTATTTTTTATTTTTCCCTATAATGTAGGCCGCCCCGATTTGCATTATAACAAATTATTCAAAACTTAAGAAGAATTATATAGTAACATAATAGAAGAAAATAATTCGAAACATCAGCACAGAGAGCTATAACAACTAAATCTTCTTCAACTCCATGTTGTGCTAAAAATTTTACAAACACCACACAGCTACATAAGTAGTGCTTGTTCCTTACTTTGGACCAACATACAAAAATAGCTTGAGATGACTACTACTTATAATACAGAGGTTGAACCATTAGTACCTGATCGAATAGTTTTTGATAATATGTTGTTATTCAATGTGAACTTTTTGTGTTTTTTTTAAAATTATAATTAGCTTACAATTAGTCTTTAATTTTTTATATACGTACCAATCAATAATCAATTAGGTCATCAATGGTTCAACCTCTGTAAATTCCCAAAATTATTCTTGCAGATCCTCTTCCTGCTGTAGAACTTTTCTTTTATAAATGTGCTTTTTAAACACAAGTATGATTATTATTAGTACATATCTAGGAGCATAATTGTATGAAACTTTCCTAATCACTTCTAACTTAAATAAAACAAAAGATTCTAGCGAAACAAAACTGCAATTACAATTTTCTCCAACATAGTAGTAAAGATACTGTATAGATAGATAAAAAAAAATTAGAATCAAGAAAAAGAATGACATATTTAAATAAGCTATAAAAATAAATTGATTTTTAGATGAATTAGTTTTATTCATTATATAATATTTGAGCACAGGGGCGGACCTAGTACATAGACTACGGGTTACCGAGAACCTAGTAACTCTTGCGTAGACTCTATATTTATATTAAGAAATTCACTAAATATTGGTAAATATCTGACTGTGAACCCAGTTATTATTGCATATTAATCTGAAATTACAGTAGAAACTCGTAAGCCTCAAATCCTGAATCCGCCTGTGTTTGAACATGACATTGCACTATTATTGGGAGCCCCAATGGTAGTGTCCGAAGTTAAAGGAATTGTCTGAAAAATAACGATGAAGAGGCTTTTGCAAATATACATAAAAGGAATCTTGGGGTACACTATTATTCACTATTTGTAGTTTGGAACAATTGACTCGCAACACAAACAAATATTTTAAGATTACCCCGAAAAATAGCCTAAAATGTATCAGACAAAAATAATAAATTATTCGTGATTTTATATATATATATATAGATCCTCTTGACTTTTGGTGTGCTAATTACGTCTTTCTATTTAAATTTTCTGAATAAAAATTCTGTTTCGGCCACTAAATCTCCTCCCAATACATTAATGATTGTGAAAATTGCATTCATTAGTACGATGGGCCATTTGATGAGTCTTCATCAGTATATGAAACTAATGCTGGTCAAATTTCAAAGTTCAGGAATTATAGTTAAAGTTGAAAAATAAAACATGAACAGTTACGTACTCCTGAGAGGGAAATGGTTGGGATATATTTGTCAATGGGATCTATGTCAGGTTCCACTCCATTCTCCGCGTTGTACTATATTATATGTACATGGAAAATAAATGTTGTACTATATTATATGTACATGGAAAATAAATATATTGCAGAAAACTAATAAATTTGATAAATTACATTAGACACGTTCAACTTCTTCAACTACCAAAATTGTTTTCTACTAACTGCGGTTTCCATTAACTTTCATCGGGAAGGCTTTGCCATCCTTATAGTCATAGGTCTCGGGTTCGAATCATAAGTGTGAAGTGACCTCAGTGGCAGAATCAGAATTTTTAAATCATGAGACTCAATTATTTTTTATCTGAAAATTATCACTGAACTAGTGCTCAAGTAATATATTTGTATGAATTACTAATTTTTCTATATAAATAATAGTGTGTGGCTCCAAAAGTAATGGAGGCTTAAGCACCCATAACCTATAACATGCATCCGCTAAGTGGCCTTTATTAAGCTTCCAATATGGAATTTTTCGACGCGAATTCAAATTTGGTTGGAAACAATGCACGTACGGATATCGAGTGAAAATAATAATAATAATAATAATAATAATAATAATAATAATAATAATAATAATAATAATAATAATATTAAATGAATCGCATGCAATGTTGAAATAACATTACGTATCACTGTTATTTTCACTCTCGAAATTTGAAGGTAAAGAAGTTATTTTCCTGTATTTTACTCTTACATAAAACCACAAATCCACTCTTATTATTTTCATCAAGAAGACTTCATAAAAGAAATAAGTCTTTATTGGTAAAACTTAGAGACAGAGAAAAAAGGAAAGTGAATCTGGACTTAGAAGTCAAAGCAAATATAATTTCATGCTAATATAATTGTGTAGTCTAGTTTTTCAATGTTTGACTTATATTTAGTCATATATATCATTTTTTTGCGTCCAAATACATGGATGAACTACATATGTAAATTATAAGAAGGTTTCAAAAAGTCTTTATCATATGGCACTATGGACAACAATACGTGCAAAAGGGGACATTTTGACGATAAAATTGTGCTTTACATCTAACTTCTTTCTTTCTCGCAAGTAATCCATCTTGGCATCTTGAGATGGTGAGATGTTCAGCAATATGGACTTGTAATTGTAAATTAGAATCTAAAAGTAATACATGAGTATATTAGGATTTGATTCTTCTTCAACCCTGTGTACAGAGGCGGACCCAAGATTCGACGGTCGCGAAGCATCAAGATATTCAATATAAATTTATCACTGTCATAAAAATTGGTATAGGGGTCAATACTAACCTTTGACTATTTTTTTGAAGACATTTGTAAGTATATCACTACTAGAAATTCGGAAAAAAGCGACCACAAAAAGCGACCAAAGTTGGTCGCTTACAGGTCACAAAGCGACCAAAAAGCGTCCAAACTGGCTTGGTCACTATTTTGCTGGTCCCTTTACCTTAGAGACCAATGTTGGTCGCTAATTAGCGACCAACTTTGGCCTCTATAAAAGGACCAAATATTTCGGATAAATAATATACCGATTAAATTTGGTCGTTTTAATATTTTAATAATATAAATTTAGCGACCAAAGTTGGTCTCTATATTTAAATTATGTCTTATTTATTTATTATTAATTAAAATATAGCGACCAACTTTGGTCTGTAAATCAAATATTATATTTTAAAATCTGGAAAATAGCGACCAAAGTTGGTTGCTTTTTAAAAAAAAAAATTAAAAATAAGCGACCAAAATTGGTCGCTAATTTCAAGAATTTAATTATTTTTTAAAAATAAGCGACCAAAATTGGTCGCTATTTTTCAGAAATTTTTTTCCCAATAGAATAACAACCAAAGTTGGTCGCTTTTTAAGAAATTTGGGTTAATTAGCGACCGACCTTGGTCGATATTGCCCAGAAAATATTTTTTTAAAATAGAAAATCGATCAACAAGCGACAAAAGTTGGTCGCTTTTTTGGGTATAATTTTGATAGAAACTGCATGTTTTGGCAGTTACATCACCTGCCAGCATACCAAAATTTCGTATTACAAGCAACAACAACAACAATACCAACAACAAAACCAACAACAACACAACAATAACAACAACAACACAACAACAACATCAAAACCAACAAAGTATAAAGTTCAATAGAACTAACACATTAAGCTAACCAAACTAAGTTAACTCTTATTACAAGCTAATTCGAAAACCGGTTCTATTTGTCTAGTTCAAAGTGTATAAAAGTCAAGGAGTGTTTTGTACATCATTATCATCAGCGTCTGATGAACTTTCATCACCAAAACAGTATACAGAAGGGTCTACTTGTCGAGGGCGGGAAGAACAATCACGGGGAGGACGGAAGGAACGAACACGGGGAGGACGGGAGGAACGAGCACCGGGAAGTCGAGCCTCTAGCGATGACTCCCGAGACCGGGGAATCGGAAAACCTCCAGAATCTAGGAGAGATTTGAGATGCTCTTGCATGCCCTGGCACTGAGCTTGTATGCCAATGTACTGAGCATCTCTAAGCTTTTCTCTTTCCTTGGCCGCTTCTACCTCGGATGTGAGATTTGTCACAGTCTCCTGCATAGCGGAGAGGATCTCCCCATCAAGTTGCTCGCCTTGTGAGGAAGTCCATATTCCTTGCGTTCCACACTTATAGCGATAGAATTTCTTAGTAGGAAGCTCGTATACCTTCTCCCATTTTGGACCGCCAGCAGCCTCTGTCCATATTCTTTCAGCATCCTCGTTCGAAGGTTGGATTGGCCTGCCTGACTCATTAGGTGGTTGACTGCATATGAATTCCTCTACTTCAGGTGTGAAGCAACCCTATAAGAAAAATTACATTGAATTAGTATTTCAAAATTTATATAAAAGTAAATCAAAATACTTAATGAAAAGTGAAAGCTTACATGTACAGTCGAGGCTGGGCCCTCGACTCACCTTTCTTGATCCGCCTCTTTCTTCTTCTTTATAATATGAGTCTTCTTGAATAGCTCATCTTGGTTCATCGGACGCCCCAACTTCTTTTCCTGAAAACTCATAAATTTTAGTTAATAAACAGAATATACTTTCAAAATTAAAATAAATTAATCAATTATGTACCGATATTTTTTTTATTGTCCCTAGGTTGATCGCACCTCCAGTGTGCAAGGATCCTCCTTTCTTAGATGTGCGAGCTTTCTTTCCTTTTTCGCTCTTCTCTAAGAACTTTGTGGTAATCCATTTCCTTTGCAAATCCTCCCATAAATTCTGAAGCAACCAGTCAGGCTTCTAGTTCAACTTTCTAGCTTTGGAGAAACCCTGAACCGAAGTTCTGGGTTTCTTATCCCCAGCAGAGTCGCCAGAGCTGTCACACCTTCTTTTTCTTTTACTACTTATGTACCGCTTATTAATACTACACCCCGGGAAAGGATATAATAATAAAAAGGGAAGGAGTTTTTCCAATTAAAGGACAGTCGGAATGGGATTTATTTATTAAATTTCAGAGTCGCCAATTGGAAAAATAATGGTGTCCCAAGTCACCGGTTTAATCCCGAACCGAGGAAATTATGATTCTGTTACAGTCTGCGAACCAGAAATCCCTGTTAACCCGGGAGAAGGTGTTAGGCACACTCGGATTCCGTGGTTCTAGCACGGTCGCTCAACTGTTATTTTTGTTTTTATCTAATTTTTATATATGCTTCATTTTTGTGCATTATTAATGTCCCGCTTTGTCATTTTTAAGAATTGCGACGTCGCGAAAACGCATTTCGAGTCACACCGTACCAGTACGCCT
>MDKF010730032.1:0-12250 GCA_026770625.1 Nicotiana glauca | reverse complement strand
CCCCCCCCCTAATTTCAATAATTTCCCAAACTACCCCCCTGAACTACCCATGAAATCCCCTATGAATTACTGTGATTTATCTATCTTACCCCACCAGCTATACCAATTCAAACTTATCAAAACTCAATCAGTAGTTTAAATTGAACTCAGAGAGCAATAGGGTAAAGAACAATGATTCAGAACAACAATTGGATTGAACTATTAAGGTAAAGTTTTGAACCACAATTGACACATACTCAAGGCATGAACTAACACAATTCCAGCCTAAACAAACTTGAATGAACAATGTAATATACTGAACTAATATGCAACAAATGATAGACAACGAAGAGAGAAGAAACAAACCTAACATAATTGAGACAATCTGAACCAACAGCAACAGCAAACAATCACAGTCTTATACAAAAACTTATTGATACTGACTACTTCGAATCATTTCAACAAAATAAAGAAGAAGAAAGAATCCCCAGTAAAAACGAAACAGACACGGGTGAATTGCCTCAGACAGTTCAACAATGATAACTGGGGGGTACAGGGGATTCGAGGGGTTTTAAACAAAACCAATTAGCTACAAGAAACTATTTAAACGATTCAAACAGTTTATAACATACGCTAATCGATAGAAGAAAACTGGACAAAAAAAGGGTCCGCAGAGGAGGAAGAAAATAATTGACAAAAAGACGAATTATAATGAAACTTAAACAGGTAGACAACAACACAAAACAAAAAATAAAATTAGAATAAATACCTCAAAAATTTAGACCTAGCTCCAATCCATTTTAATCGATACTTCCACTTATGTTTGAAGCCGAAACGGACCTTAATCGAGTGTTCTCGACTAAGAACACACGACTAAGGTCAGCCACGACCTCAAGTTTTTCTTTTGGATCGTTTCCAGGCTTGGGTTCTTTTAGGGTTCATTCAATCGGTTTAAGATTCGTCCAGATCTAGCGGGATTCGAACGAAGCTGGGGTGGGATTTGGGACGAGGGTGGCTAGGTGGTTTAGTGGTGTGACTTTGGGGTCTAGTGGACAACCTAGGGTTCGGGGTCGATTCCTCTGATTGAAGATTCGAAGGGTTCTAGGTTGATTTGAAGGACGCGGGCCATGGATTTGGAAAGAGGGTGATTTGGTGGCTCAGGGGTGTTATTTTGGTGGTCATCGGCGTTGTTGCTGCCAGGTTTCAGGCAGTGGAGAAGGAGGGCGGCGCTAGGGTTTCGAGGTTGTTTGGTGTGAGTCTCTGAAGGCGAAAGGAACGGGGATGGTTGTGTGAAATGAGAGGGGTAAGGGGGTTTGGTATACCAAAAGATTAGTCAATTAATCTGGGCCGTTGGATGATTGGAGACGGTCCAGATTAGATCACCTAAACGAAACGGGGTCGTTTTAGTATTAACAGGGTTGGGGTAGTTTTTGACCATTGGATTGATGGTATTTAATGGCTGAGATTGATTGTCTTGGACCGGGTAAAGACAGTGCTCTAGGCCCGGTGAATTTGGGCCTGGTCCGATTTTGTTCATTTTTTCTTCTTTTTCTTTCATTTTCTTTTTAATTCCTAAATTAAAACCAAAAATCCTAGATTAAATCATAAAATCAAAAATTAACTAAAAATTGCTAATTAACTCCTAATAATAATTATCACAAAATGAAATACCAATTAAAAATAAAATCACACAATATGGACATTAAAGGCTAAAAATGCAAATTACATTATTTTTTGATTTTTCGTTTTTGTAAAGCACACTTGATTACTCCTAATCGTAAAATTAAATCCTAGAATGCAAATGCAACATCTTTTTTTGTATTTTCCTTAATTGAAACAAATAAACATGCAACGACAAAAATGTAATCAATAACACAAAATTCACAGCAATTGCAAACAAACAAAATTATTTTATTTTGAATTTTTGGGAGTAATTCTCATATAGGGCAAAAATCACGTGCTTACAGTAGGGACTATCATCGCTCTGGAAGTCGGCTCGAAAATGGCTCATCTTGTCGACCCTAGTTATGACTTGCTTCCTACTAGCTTGCCTCATAACTCATAGAGGGACATAAGGGTAGGTTCCCCTGAGACCAACTAGCATTAGGAAAGGTGCATCTCTGGATCGGGCGATGAACTCCTCTGTCGGAAACCATTCGAACATCCATACCCATCCCTTAGCATCCTCAGGCTGAGCAAACATGTCGGGGATGTAATTCATTCTCTTTGGATGGTGGAAAGTGATGTGATCATCCCAGTCCCTTCGCTGAATTTCTTGTCGATATTCGTCCTTTTGCAGATGCTCTATAAGCCAAAGTTGTAGCAGCAGATTGGAGCCTTTGAAGTGTTTCGCAAGCCCATCATTTTAAGGAAGCCCCCTACCTTTGTGATTCTAAGGCATTAGCAAGCCCGGAGTTTCCCATATAGACCGGCCATTCCTCCTATCTCCTCTAGCAAATGTGTCATCTCAATGCCCCTAAACCGGAATACGGCCCTTTCACAATCCCAAAACAATGTAGCAGTTTCTATGATCATGTTATTAGGTTGGACCTCCAAAAGGGATGATAGATTTACCAGATATTTTCTGACAAGATTTTGATCACTAGAGTGTAAATCTTTCCACCAGCTTAGCAATCTTGGGTGGATGTTGGTGACCATGCCTAATCTGGGGATTCGTACCTCATATTTCTGCAAAGGAAATAAGATAGGCCCTTACCCCCACCAGACTCGATTATCTAATATCAACAATTAGCATGAAGCATCTAATTCTCCAAATAAATGCATATAACGTGGTGGCGTCCGTTAGGGTTTAGGGAAACCCAATGGACTTTGGACAAGGCTATATTAAAGGATCATTATATGGAAAATATAACTGACCCAGCTAGGTTTGACCATGATGCATGCATAATTTGAATAGAGTAAGGTTTCTATGGGGTTTTAGACTGGTATCCTTGAGCGGACAACTCAAGGGAGAAGGCTTGAAATTGTTGACTGCACTGCTGATCGACTAGTTTTACCGCAAATATGCCTTTCCAAATTTAGGGGGTAATAAAATAGGAAGAGCGCAACCACTCATTAAAAGCATTTCTATAGGATTTGTTTGGCACGAGTGGAGTATGATATCGAGCATGATTATGCAATAATTAAAAGCATGTTGGCATGCATTCTCACATTAAAAAAGTGATAACTACAACAGTTTCATAATTTAAAGCAATAAAGGAAAGAAACGAAGGAGATATATCAGTTTGCTTTTAGAGAAGAAATTAAATGCTGAAAGGAATTAAACAAATAATTGCACATAGGGAGGGGTACAAATTCACAAGAACAATCTGAAATGGTAAAAGCTTAACAATACCCAGCAGAGTTGCCATGCTGTCATGCCCTCTTTTTCCCTCGAGGGAATCGGGTTTATGATATTCGGTTGGGACAACTCTTTCCTTTTTGGAAAGGGGTTTTGCAATTTTAAAGAGTTGCCACCTAACAATTTTAATGTGCGTTAGGGAACCTATGGGGTTCAACTACAACTGTATTGGTAACCAAAGATAAGGTAAGATCTTGAAATTATCCCAAGGGGAAGGTGTTAGGCACCCCTCAGGATCCACTAGTGTGGTTCCCGGCCAAATAGTTTTTGTGAATTTGTGCAATTAACAAGTAAGCAAATAAGGCTCAAGTAACAGGGTATTTTGAATTTAAATACACAAGTGTATATCCAAAAGAAAGTAGAAAATCAAGGTTTTGAAAAGAGTTACAATCTAAGCATGCTGATGAATGTAAAAGGGGGTCCTAGGTTTGTTTGTAATATGGATCACTGCAATACCCGATAATCACTCCTCAAAAAAGGGGCTACACGTGGTATCAGCGCACTGGTCATCATATCGATATCCATCCTTCCCACCCCGTGAAGGTATTAAAAGCGAGGATTGGTCTCGATCTCTATTGCATGCTATTACACGTCCCATTCCTATCAATCCCGGAGGAATTTAGGACTACTATTCTTATAAGATGGAGGTTTTAGGCAGACTCTTAGGTTTAAAGGTAAAAAGGCTAAGGCGACATACAAAAACACGTAGGACTGCATTTAAAGGGAAAAACATGTAAGCAGTTAGAAGGCTCATGCATACCTCCGCAGATAATGCATACAAACAACATGACTTAAAACACAGTTAGGGTCTAAATTATAAAAAATAAAGCAGGGTGTTTGGGTCAGAACCAGATTTATTACATAACTCAGAAAAGAAGTCCAAATCAGGCCTGCCTACTGGTTGTAGCAGTTGATAATTAAATAGAGGCAGCTTCAGTTTTACTTAAGTGATTATCTAAGGCTTGTCTAGGCATGAACATAATTTAGAAGTTATTCAGGATTACTGACCGTTGGAAACTACTGTTATTACCTAAACATCTTATTCTAGGTGTTCAACACATAGAAATTATGGCCAATTAGTTATAAAGGCTGAATGAAATTTTTTTTATTCCTTTTCATGCACTCGTAATTAGCCTAAGTGTGCTTAAGCGACTATAAGAGAGATTCTAAAGACATAGTATCTAAATGAAAAGAGGCGCAGAATGATGCATAGATGCAGAACCCTAAACAGGATTTCTATACGCACAAGTATTACAGCGTTTAGAACAGTAATTACTAGGATTTGCAGTAGGAACATGATTGCAGAAATATTGGTTATTAATACATTTAACGCAGGAATTTCTTAGTGATGTGATAGTAAAAAATAGGCATGCTGAAGACAATAAGTGTAAATCCTAAGGAACATGATTTCTAATGCATGAAATGAGTCCTAAGCATGGATTCTATTGTGCAAGTAGGAATGAAAACCTAGTAACATGCTTTCTACCCTTTTAATAACTAAAGCATGCATATTTCCCAGCCCTTTTCACTAGCTAGCCCCGTACTTGTTACAACTTATTACAGCCCAAATGATTGAATTACAAATTAAGAAGTTACAACCATAGGAAGCCTCATCTTGACTTCCTCTCTGAGATATGCAATGAACCATATCAATGCAAATGTTGTTCCAAAGCCTTTCTCATATTTGGATGTGCAAAAGTACTCTAAGAACCTCAAGGGATCCTGGGCAGTGCTCACACCCAGATTTGCATAACCAAACAGAATTAGTGCAGTGTGGAAGGGCCAGCCCTTATGTGTCCAAGTTCAAAGGGAGCTCAAGGGCCCCAAGGCAAGTCTCACACAAGAGGGGCGAAACCTAGACTCTAAGAATATAGTGGAAGTGCATAACACATGTTTGAAAGAGATTTATTAAAGCCGGGTAGGAAATAGTAAGTGGTAAGGATGATTTGAAAAACAGTTGTAGTAGTGAAACTCAAACTACCCAAAATCAGTACTCATTCAAAGGGGCAAGAGATTGTGGGGATATATTGTATAACCCCAGTAGGGGCCTGGTTTGGTCATGCACAGCGATAGCTGATGCTAGCATGGCCACAAACCAGCCAAATAAACACATATAGGGGATATAGGGGTTTGGGATTTATAAGGTAATAAGTACACGACAAGTAACTGACAGAGTACACACATAGGGAAGCATTAATTTAAAAGGGGAAGGGAACGTATTATAGCATGCTAGTAATGTATGAATGTAGAAACATAAGCAGAAGTAAACAAAAATGAGAAACTGAAGCAACTAAAGAAAGCATGTTGTTGTTGAGGCTTGAAAATAAATTAGGACATACCAGTAGAGAAGCAAAGTGCAGAAAGGAAAAGTAAGCAAGATTCCACAGTCTAGTCTTGGCTTTCATCCGGCTAGACAAAGCAATAGCACAAGTAGCAGTAAAGAAAGAGGGAGTTTTAAGTGTAAGTGTGTGTTCTGAACTCAAGTTGTTCCTCTTTAAAAGAAGAGAGGATAGGGTATTTATAGTTTTGAAAACGAGTGAAGAATAAGGTAATAAGTAAAATCTTAACACAAACATGGAAATAATCACAATCAGAATCAATTAACACAAGTGATTCCCTTTAGTTAAGGAATCACTGTTTAATGGATACTAACCGCTTTAATTAAGGAAAGAAATCCATTTGCGGACAAGTTGATTATTGCCATATAAGGGGGCAGTAAAAGTATGAAGTAAATGACTAAGTCTAAGTACAAAGTTATGCTTATTTTTGGGAAAAGATTCAAGGTAAACATCACGGTAATTAAATAAGGGGAATCAATCAATTTAAGCAAATGAATAAAATTAGGGCTCATAAGAAAACCTTTTGCAATTAGAACATTGAGGGAGTCAGAATCAATCAAGAGAGGCTCATGATTTTGCACCTCAACATATAAATAGCAAGTAATGAACATGCATGGAGGGTCAAATATGTTGACAAATAGAAGCAACATAAACATACAGTAGCAGTAGGGGTAAGCTTGGAGTAAAAGAGAATCATTCGAAGCACAATAGTCAAGTTGTCACATAGAACTAAAGTGATGAGAACCAAATCAACAGGTAAGAAAGTCAGAAGCAAGTGAAGGCTTTCAAACTCGTAGTAATAAGCAAGGAAAACCCTTTTAAGAAATTAGGGCTTCAACAGCAGTCATGTTTAAAAGATGGTAAGAAATCCGAATCAGATAAATCAAACAAAACAAAAAGATTCAAACGCAAAGAACTTAATCAAACATGCGTATAAAATAAACCAAGAGAGTTTCAGGAATCCAGGTAGAGCCAAAACACTTAGGGATTTTAGCACGATGAACCAGGTAGCAGCAAACATGGACAAACATAGTAAAAATCATAAAAACACACTAAAAATCGGAGAAAAGTTTAGGAAACCCTAATCGTTGAAAAAAATGGAGAGTCATTTTGAAAGAATATCGAAGAACCTTCGAGAAACACATAAGAAGTTCGTAATAAGCGCAAATATAAGATAGATCTGAAAGAAAAATCGAACAACTTTTAGAAATAGGGTTTCAAAGAACCTAGAGAAAGTGAGAAAGGCTTTAGAAAATACCAATCTAGTCGTAAAAGTCAAGGATCGGACTTGAACAGCCATGGATGGCCGGAAAAGGACCAGAGATCAAAGTCGAGCAAAGACTGGACCAAATATCTTTGAGATTTTTCCATGAAATCACCCAAAAGACCCACCAGAAGATGTAGGGGACTGGTACATCTCAATCGGCCATAGGTGGTCGTGGATTAGGTGGGGATTGAGATGGATTAGGGTGAGATGGGGTGGCAGTGGCTAGGGTTTTTGTGAGGCTGCAGAGAGAATTGATAGAAGAGGGAACCAAGGGCGGCGTTTGGTGGAAAATTAATTATGTAAGGGGTCGTTTAAGTTTCTTTTAGGAAGGGTGAACGATGGTTGTTGAGCTGGATGATCAACGGCGTAGATTAAAAGGGTAGGTGGGGGGAATCGGGGTTTGGATTGGTTGAAATTGGGTTGGGGTATGGTTTAATTGAAATTGGACCGGGGAAATTGGGTCTGATTTGGGGTTCAATTTAGGCTAAAATTTAAATACAAATGGGCCGTTATTTAAATAGCCAATTTTCTCATTTTTTAAAATTATAAAAAATAGTAGATAAATTTCTGAGAATAAATTGAAAGCACAAAAATAGTTCATAGCATGTAAATAATAGTTTTAAAATATAGGGCTTAATTTTATGAATATAAAACACAATTAAATCTTAAAAAAGCTAATATTGCAATTATATGCAATTAACTTTAAAATACTAAATAAAATTTTAAAGAAATATGCAAAAATTACCTTAGCCATATTTTGACATAAATATAAAGATCAATTAAATGAATTATCAAAAATAATAATTTTGGACATAATTATTGGGATTTTATGGATGAAAAGGGGAAATAAATTAGTTTAAAAACCTTAAAAATTATGGGGAAAATAATAAAATGCTTGGACATACTTATATATGCATATATATATGCTATTTTGAAAGTATTTTACATATTAAAAATATATAAAGAAAAATTTGGTATCAACAGCGAGCAACAAGAGATCCTGGATTTCCTACAATAAGAAACCTTTAGTGTTGTGCCCCCTAACCATTTCTCAGTCTAGAATTTTGCAGTGGCCACATTACCAATCTGGAAATGGATATTTTTAGAAAAAGCTCCCAATTAATTTTATATGCTCTTCCATAACCCTATGCCATGGGAAGGTTGAACTACAAGCATGTTAACTTAGAAATATAGTACTAAAATGTATTAGAGAACTCATAGTGTCAGATAATTTGTAAATATGGAATTTTGAAAAATTATGCACCCTAATGTCACGATCCAAAATTCGACTAGTCGTAATGGCACCTAACCCGACCCGCTAGGTAATCAAATTAACAATTATCCATTTTCAATTAAATTAATGAAATAATAAAATGGAAGAAATTATCGGAAACTTATACATTTCCGAAGGACTGGTAGTACAAATCATGAGCTTCTAATAATAGAGTTTACAAAGCTGATATGAAGTAAATACATCTTCTGTTGATAAGTACATAAATAGAGCTTTATATATCTAAGGCTACCATGAACAAGAGGCAGGTACACCAGGGGCACAGGCACACCTTCAAATCCAGCAACCATCGAATACAACAACAACAACAGCTAACATCTGCACGCAATGTTGAGAAACGTAGTATTAGTACAACCGACACATGTACTGGTAAGTAACAAACCTAACCTTAGGTTCAAAGTAGTGACGAGCTGGAACATAGGTTGGTACCAACAACAGTTCATAACAATGTAAGCAAATAACCAAGAGGTAATCTCAGAATTTAACTTCTTAGCTTTTTCATAATTCCTGAAAAATAGTTCTGCTTTACAAGTATATCAGTGAAAACCCAAATCCTTTACCGAAATTGTCAAAAATATGAGTAAGTTTGAAAACTGCAATTTTCCCCAAAAACCTTTCATCATGTAAATGTTTCATTTTTAGTTAACATGAATAAAGTACATCTCTATGCCTACATGTCAAGATATGAGTAAAATCATAAATGTCACCAAACCGGACAGCAAAAAGAAATGCATCTTTATGCATGTATCTCAAGTACGCATGTAAAATGCAATGCCTCTCAGTGATGAACTCATGTACTCACACTCAGAGTACTCAACCCCACTGTCTCGCATTATCTCTTACTCAGCATTGTACAATACTCGTTGTGGCGTGCAACCTGATCCACATATATACAGCCATAAGGATCATTGCGGCATGCAACCCTATCCATATACATATAGACATAAGGCTTGTTGCGTCATACAACCTGATCCATATACATATACATAGTCGACTGTGCTCATTGGGAGTGTGTGCAGACTCCGGAGAAGCCCAAACGCTATATCACTGCGGTGTGCAGCTCGATCTCATAAAATGTAATCAACATAACAAGTTGCAGCGTGCAGCCCGATCCCATAATATCACTCTCACCTAGGCCCTCGCCCTCACTCAGTCATCAAACTCTCCAGTCTCATTCACGGTCTCACAATATCATGAAACTAGCCTGACAACAATGATATAATGTATCAATAAATAACAACTGAGATCGAGATATAATATGAATGCATGAATATGAATGAGTAAAAAATACCAATGAAATCAGTGAGATGACAACAAGAAACGACCATTATGGATCCCAAAAATACCGGCATAAAGCCTAACCATGATATCTAGCGTGATTGACATCTCAATTACTTTATCACATGGTAAAAACATGTATATCAACAAAATAAAACCACTATAACGTACCATGGAAACCATGGAGTCACAATTCACAGGGTGCACGCCCATATGCCCGTCACCTTAATACCAATCAAACAACATGTAATTCGGAGTTTCATACCCTAAGCACTAAGTTTAGAAGAGTTATTTACCTCGAACAAGCCAATTCCAATACCGAGCAAGTCAAGCGATGCTCCAAGAATTCCATCGCGCGCGTAGCGACTTCCGAACGACTCAAAACTAGCCAAAAGTAACTCAAATACATCAAATAAAGTCCAATGAAATAATACCAAATGATAAAGATCAAATCCTTAATCAAAAACCAAAACCGGCCAAACATCACACCTGGGCTCGCACCTTGGAACCCCACAAAACTCACAAAATCCAATAGCCCATTCAATTACGAGTCCAACTATACTAGTTTCACTCAAATTCGACTTCGAATCGATGTTCAAAACACAAAATTTTACATTATGAAACTTTAGACCAAAACCCCTAATTTTCCTCTTTAAATTCATCAATCAATTGCTAAAAATGAAGATAGGTTCATGAAATGTAATCAAAACTGAGTAGACAACACTTACCCCAATCCTTTTGATGAATTTTGCTCCAAAAATTGCCTCAATCTGAGTCCACATCTCAAATTATGAATAAAGAACAAAACCCTCGATTTTTAAAGCTTCTGCACAGCACTTTCTGCATTTGCAGACAATCGTCGCATCTGCGGTAACTGCTTCACTTCCGCGACCACAACTAACCAGCCGACACCTCGCACTTGCAAAACAATTTCCGCTTCTGCGCACTTGCAGGTTCACGTCTTCCTTCACATTTACGATGGCCTCTGGCCAAGCCTGCTACGCTTTTGCGGCTAGTTTTCCACATCTACGGACTTGCATCTATGCCCATTCTTCCGTAGATGCGAAACCAGAACCAGAAATCTTTAGCAATGAAACATGAAATGAAAATGATCTAAACCTCATCCGAAACTCACCCGAGCCTTTCGGGACCCTGTCCAAACATACTGACAAGTCCCATAAAATAACACGGACCTACTCGAGACCTCAAAACACACATAACAATATCGAAACGACGAATCATACCTCAATTCAAAAATCAATGAACTTGAAACTTCAAACATCCACAACCGATGCCGAAACCTATCAAATCACGTCTGATTGACCTCATATTTTCAAGTCACATTTGATATTATGGATCTGTTCCATTTTTCGGAATCGAAATCCGACCCCGATATCAAGAAGTCCACTCCTGATCAAACTTTCCAAAATTCCAACTTTCTCCATTTCAACCCAAATTCTACTACTGACCTCCAAATAAAAATCCGAATGCTCTCCTAAGTCCGAAATCACCCAATGGAGCTAACAAAGCCATCAGAAATTCAATCCGAGGTCAAATACTAAAAAGTCAAACTTGGTCAAACCTTTCAAATTAAAAGCTTCTAGATCAGAATCATTCTTCCAAATCAATCCCCAATAACCTGAAAACCAAAACCGACAATTCACATTAAGTTATAATACATCATACGGAGTGTGAGCACGTAATTTTTGCCTCACAAGAACTATTCCAAAAAATTCAAAAAAATAAGATAGTTTTTGCGTTGTTAGCGATGTTGTGGATTTTGCGACATTTTTCTTTTAATTATTTGTATTTGTCTATTCGTGTTTATTTTTATTTTTTAATTTATTAAGTAAAATACAAAAAATATGGTGCGTGTGCGTTCAAGAATTAATTTTGGCATTTTAAAAAAAAAATTAAGTAGCCATTGATTTATATGAAATAAAAAATACAAAAATACGCTTGGGATTTAATTTTATAAATTTTTTTAGGGATTAAATCATAAATCATTTGGCAATAATTGGAAAATCAAAAAAAAAATATGCATTTTGTATGTTTATGTTGAATTGTGAGATTTTTATTAGTATTTAATTGTGTGATAATCATTATTAGGAATTAATTAGCAAGTTAATTTGATCAATGTAGGATTTTGGTTTTTAATTTGGAAAATTAGTTTAAAAGAAAATAAAAGAAAACGAAGAAAAATGAAAGAAAAGAACAAAAATCGGACCAGGCCCAAGCCAAATCCAGCCCAAACCTGCCCTCAGTCCAGCCCAATCCACGCCTAAACGACACCGTTTTGGTAACATTCAGTATGAGCCGTTAGATCACATGAATCCAACGGTCAAGATCAACCCTTTCATACCCGTTCCCTGTACCCGACCCGTTACCCGTTTCAAAATGACCCCCAACTTAGGTCAAACGGTATCTTTTCTCGTAGTTAAAGTAATCTAGGCCGTTGATCGTGATTGATCCAACGGCCAGGATCAAAATGCCCCCAAACTATATAAGCTTAATCCCTTACCCCGCCCCCCAATCCAAAACACCCCCTTTCCATTCGTCTCTCTTAGAGACTGAATCAAACATCCCCACCAAACCCTAGCGCCGCCCCCACTTACCTCCGCCATAAACCCGGCGGCTGGAGGTCCAACGGCCACCATACCAACACCCCTAGTGCACCTACACCCCCTGAACACGAATCCCTTATCAGTTAACCTCGAATCATCATCCATCTTTTC
>MDKF010876263.1:0-11627 GCA_026770625.1 Nicotiana glauca | reverse complement strand
GGATGTGAGGGTAGATTCGCGATAGGATTGTCAAGAAGATAATAGGGCATGAGTTTGATGGCGTTTGGGGTAGCGGCGCCGCCGTAGGTGGTGGTGGCGGCGCTAGTGTTTTGAGGATTTGGAGAACCATGGTGGTTTTTGAGAGAAGATACTTAGATATTTGTAATGAGGGGAAGATGGGGAATGTTTTGAGGTTTGTTTGACCGGAAACGGAGGTCCACCGCCGCCGTGAACGATTTCCGGCGGGCAGTAGGGAAGGCTGGTAGCGGAGCTGATCGTTACAGGATAGGAGGAAGGAGAGACTGATTTTAGGGTTATTGATTTGTTTTATTAATTATATATTGTTGAATCGGAACCGTTAGATCAGGGGTAATGAACGACTGGGATTAAACGATGCCTAAACAGCGTCGTTTTGTATTAATGGGGTTGGACCAGATAGCTAATTTTTGGGCCTGGACGGATGCAAAATATTTGGGCCTGGGGTATCTGATTTGGGCTGTATTTTGTTCACCCAATCCGTTTTTCCTTTATCTATTTTTTTAATCTTGTATTTTCCCTTTCCCCTTTTTTAATTCTTGTATTCTTGTATTTTTATATTTTCTGATTTTGTATTTTTTGTTGTATTTTAGTTTTCCTTTGTATTTTTCTGTATTTTTTCTATTTTGTATTTAGTTTGAATTTATTAAAATTGTTGAACTAATTAATGTTTATTTACGGCAATTTTTCAATTAAAACACAAAAATATTATTTTGATTTTTTCTTTAAATTGTTAAAAATGAATTAATATCTACTACAGGTGAAATTAATTTTTTAAATATAAATGCATATTTTTTGTATTTTTTATTTGATTTAACATGTGCACATAACATGCAAACAATCAACACAAAATTCACATACATTGTAAAAATAAGGAAAAATTATTTATTGAATCTTATAGGAATAAACTCATATATAGGGTAAAAATCACGTGCTTACAACTATGACAGTATGTCCTTAATATACAGAAGAACATCAAAAAATGTTAAGGACATTGTGTACTTAACTTTTCCAATTCAATTTGAAAAATCAAGACACTATGTCCTTAATATTATGTGCTCAATTTTTATAGAATTATCACAAGACGCGATGTTCTTAACCTTATAAATCCAGAAATTCACAATAAAATCAAATTTCTACTTACTGTATAAAAATCAATAGAAATCGGAAAAAGTATAACTATGTCGAAATAAAAATCAATATAAACACATAAAAGTATAACTTACTCTAAAATTATGTCGATTTTTGGACAAGAAATTTGAATTCTATAGTTTGAAATCGGAAGAGAAGCTTCTGTAATTCTATACTTTGGAATTCGACGATAACAATGAAGCTGCTGTTGATCGTTAATAAAAGCGTAGGTATAGGTTATAGCAGAAGGGTATTTTTATCCAGTTAGGTATAAGTTTATTAAACCAGTGGCTAAAGCCTAAAGATATTTAAAACACTTGCTTTAAAATAAAGACAGGTGCTATTAGTGGTTATTTGTCCACATCGCCCTAGTTTTTATGGTAAAATCTTTGTCCAACTAGGCTAACGAGGCAAGAATTTAAGGAATGGCCTCAGAGAAGGCCATATGGTGCAAATATTCCGAGAATTAGTTGTTGTAGCAATTAGTAGACCATGTAATGTTGAATGTGAAGTTAGTAAGGAGCTGCTTGATCTAGACTCCGTTCATGTGACTCTATTCTAACTTGAGTGAGGAACATATGGATGATGGAGTTGGGTTACTGTGATGTGTATTATTTATATATATATCTATCTATCTACGTTATCATAAAAGTATGATTTTTTAATAAGGATATATAAGAAGAGGCGGAGCCACCTACCTCGAAAATTACACCGCATAGCTAGGTAAATTTAAATTTTATATATATATATATATATATATATATATATATATATATATATATATATATATATATATATATATAGTCACACCTCTTTTTTATCACCCGAGGGGGAATATAAGGGAGCTTTTCCAATTTAAGTGACATGAATCGAAATGAAATTATTTTATTTATTTTTAGAGTCGTCACTTGGGATATTTATTGTGGTGTCTCAAGTCACCGGTTTATTTTAAATTTCAAATCGAAGAAATTGACTTTATTTAAAAGTCTGTGAAATCAGAAATTCTAGACAGGGGATTCTGTTAACTCGGGAGAAGGTGTTAGGCATTCTCGGGTTCCGTGATTCCAGCACGGTCTCTTAAACTATTAATGATTGGCCTATTATCTGATTCAATGTATGTTTTAAACCTATTGTGTATTTTTAGCTTTATAACCTCTTTTAAATTATTTTAACCGCTTTTATATTATTTTAACCACTTTTAGGATTTATGGAATTATTTTTTGAACAAGTTACGATTGTCGTACACTTGCCAATTTGGGTACACCGCAAACCACGCTACATGAAATGCACCCGTGATTCGTGATATGTTTATTTTTTATTAAAGTTCGAAGTTTTTATGATCGGGTCACATGAAATGCACACCTGAAATTGGGAATTAGGTATGACTATGCCACGGAAACTGTACCCATAGTCACGATAATTTATTATAAAAACGTGCCTAAGGCAAAACTATGAATATTAAAAACTAATTAAGAATGTTCAAAGTATATTTCACACTAATTAGTATTAATGTGAGGGTCATGGGTTATAGATTCTTCTTGTGAATGGCACACCTCAATTTGTCTTAAAATCTATGGATTATATTCATCTATTAGCAATTTATTAATTTAAACCGTGCAGCAAACTTAGCTAAGCACTCTAAAATTCCTTTGTTCAAATTCAAATTTTGATAGGCTAACTTGACATTTATTTAGCAAAAATTGGGCCAGCAGCCAGCCCAATACGTTATTTAAAAAGGACCTCTTAAGAGAACTACGGTTGATGGGAGTTGGGCTCGAAATTGAGTCCAGGAGTCAAGACAAAGCGGCCTCAATGGCTCCAATTGGGCCAAATACAAGGCCCAGCTTTTAACGAATAAGCTTCCAGCATTAGAAGTTCATTTCTTATTATACTAGAGCAGAAAAACTTAATAGATAAAACTTTGCTGAAGGCAGCTAGGCTCAACATTAAGTCCAAAAGTGAAAGGGAAACAAAACAGGTACACGTTGAACCTAATTTTAACAAATTGCCTCATCTGGGCCAGCATCAGGCCCAACTGTTTTGACAAGAAGACTTGCAATGTTTAGGCCCTAATGAGGCCTGATTCCCTTCATATAACAAAAGGAACCTCATAAGTATTAAACTACATAAAAGGGCCTCTGACATTAAGGCCCAATTGAAACTCAACATCTTCTAAGTCACATGTACACAAAATAATACAAAATTTATGGACAAAGATTAAAGGATGCCAAAAACCATATCATGAATTTAACCTATTAGTATTCCATTAACAATGAAAGATTAGGCCCTAAACTTATCCATGAAGCAACTTAAACATACAATTCCTTTAAATACTGTTAAAATGCTAAAATACTTCAACTAAGTATACCCAAAAATCAAACATGGCCTACTTTGGCGATACCCAGTACTTATCCAAATGCTTAAACATGGAAAAAAACTCATACATTACAAACAATAAAACTAAATAACTAGAAAGAATCGTACGAGAAGTAAAAAAACTAAAAATTAATATTTTTTAAACTAGACTATTCAGCCTAACACTTAACACATGAAAGAGATGTTATTAAACACTTTCAATACTCAGCCTCCTAACTGGTCCATGGAACAACACGTCAACTTTAATGTATTTAAGTAGAAGTTAGAGAGGAAAAAAGCTATAAAAAAAACAGTAGTCAAATGACATTGAAAAACATCAAAATAAGCTAAAATTTAGACATGAATCTTAAATTTTATGGCACCAGTACACTTTTTAAAACAAGATTGCATTTCATTCATGATTCAAGGCTCAAGATATACCTGGTTACAAAGAATAAGAAACAAGGCTGTGAATTTTCAGGGAAAATAGCAAAAATAAGATAGAAAATCAATTAAATAGTAGCAGTGACTAGCGGTATCATAGCTTCAACCTCAACCCATCTTGCAACTCAAGAAGCTCAGAAACTTTGAAAGAAAATTTATTCTAATCTTCGGTGGAAATCAAAAAAGAAATTAATCCCCTATCAATGGAACAGTAGTTGAACTTTTGAGTGCTTTTTAGGGTTTTGAAAAATCTAATGGGTGTGTGCGAGTGCAGTTTTTCTTTTCTTTTTATAGAGTAGGTCCAAAAATAGCATCTAAGGAATATTCTACCCTAATTGTGTGGGTGGTACAACTGTTGTGATAAAGAATAATTTTCAGCTGTCCATTTTTCATCATCTTTTTAAAACCAATTTTGGATAGCTGGTACTTCTAGAACTTTCCTCTTCCTAGATATTTTTTCTGAAAATTATGTTAAGTTTCTTTTAGTTCAATTAGGGCCCTACATGTTTCTAATGATTTACAAATCAAGGCAAACAAGGATCAGGCCACAACGCATTAGGGTCCAGATTCAAATGACTAGCAAAGTTGAAATGATGCAATTTAGTCTCTAAAATTGACCTAATCAGTAAAAAAAGAATGCTCATCTAATTAACCCTAAGCAAATACTGGATTTAAACGACTAACCATCTAAACAGCAATCAAACCAGGATTAAATAGAAAATTGCAAAGAAATCCTAGGAATCAAACTACTCAGTTTATAAATTAACTAAACTAACATTTGAAAATTCTGACTAACACTAACTAATTGCAGAATACAGGAGAGGAACAATCAAATAAAAAATGGCAGCAAAATAGAATAGTCGTGCAAGCATAAAATCATTTTTTAAAGAAACTTAGGTATTAATCTAGCCGAAATAACAAAAATAGAGAAAAGAAACAAAGCGATAATTCCAATAGTTTTTTAAACAAAAAGTCAGACAATTAAACCATGCAAAGCAAAGAAAGTTTTAAAAACCTAAATTTGTCGATACACCGAAATTTTAAGAAAGAATAACAAAGAGGAAGGTTATTACCTAAAAAAACGAAAAGAGAGTCTTCAAATAGCACTGGATCACAACATGGGTCCGAACTCCTTCGAAATGACCCAAAATCAACGCTAATCGGTTGTTCTTGCTAAGAACAATCGACTAGTATAAATTTCAGGCCAACTTGAGCCTTGAAAATCGAAGAATCAGAAGAAAAATCAAAAGGGGTAACCTAGGGTTTTGGATTTCCAGATCTGGAATTGGAGGGATTTGGTGGGGTTTTTGGCGGAAGGGTTGATAGATTAATGTATAGGGGAGGTTGGGGAGTGTAGGTTACTGATTTGGTGGTTTTTGGATACCGGCTGCTGCCGTGAAATAATTTCCGGCAAGGCGGCGGCTAGGGTTTAGGCTTGTGGGATTGGGAGCGTTTGAGGGCGGCTACATTTAGGTTAGAGACGGGGGAATGGGACTGATTTATAGGGTTAGGGGGAGGCTTTCAGAAAGTTTTATAGGGGAGACGGTAGTCAGTTCCATGTCGTTGGATCAAATGAATCCAACGGTTATAATGAAAGGGCATAAAATAGGGTTGTTTAGGGTGTGGGGAGTTGGACCGGGTAACCTGGGTTTTGGGCTTGGGTTTGGGGACGAAATTGGCTATGAAATCTTTTGAAATCAATTGGGCCAACTGAAATTTGGCCCATCATGACAAAACCCATAGATAATCCCTCTTTTTTTTATTTTTCTTTTCTCTTTTGTTTTTTTCTTTTTTTAATTAATTAAAATCCTAAATTAAATCTTAAATTAATCTAATTTATACAATTAAGATAATTATATAATTATAATATTTATAAAAATTAGTTGATCCTAAATTTTTTTTTTTTAAAAAAAAAAATTACTAATCTAAAATTAAAAGCTAAAATATAAAAATAAGCCAATTTTGTGATTTTTATTTTAATAAAGCAATTAATTAACTAATTAATCTTAAAATATGAACACAAAGTCTAATATGAAATGCATGGTATTTTTGACATTTTTTTGGGATATTTTTATGATTTTAATAAAACTTAAACGTGCACAAAATATAAATAATTAATAAAATCCTACAAAAATCCTATAAAATTATAAATAATTGGAAAAAATCTATTGTTTAATTTTATATGAGTAATTTGAATAGGGAAAAAATCACATGCTCACACATACTATATGTTGAATCCCCTTAATTATTTTTGCCTTTTTTGTAAAATAATTTGACAACCCTTAGTAAAAATTCTAACTTCATCACTAATCCATTGGCTTTTATGTGGTTGCTTCTTTGAATTTTAACACTCCTTCGTGTGAAATTCCTGTATATGCTACTTGTTATATCCATTGAAGAATATAAAAAGGGCAAATAATACTGTATAGTCGCTCTCAAAATAATAATCAAAAAATATATATATTTTATATATTTATTGTATATATATACATTTTGTATGTTATATAAAAAAAATTATATATTTTTTTATTACTGAATGTAAATAGTTTCTAATAGGTTTCTATTGGATGTGATTTACTCTAGATATATTCTTTGTTTATAGTATATGAAGTGCAAACGTTAACTGTAAAAGTGTGATTGGTAGAAAAACATAAGTTACAAAGAAGCAAGAAAAGAAGCATGGGTGGTGTGTGATTTTGAGAAAACCACCCATCCCTGTTCCTATATCGCCTCCAACTGCTATAAGTAAGCCCAAAAAGCCTATTGATGAAGATCTCTACAAGATTTCCTCTGAGTGCTCTATGCAAAGCCTACAAGGGTATATCCTTCTATCTTCTCTTATCTTTAGGCTGTTTCAGGATTTTAATATGAATAATCTAAGTGTGTTTTGCCGAACCTGTAACTTAGTTATTAACTTCTGACCAACTCATAACTTTTATTGTAGCTCCGCCCCTGCTTCTATCCTTATCACAATCATTACTCGCAGCAACATAGATCTTAGTGCCACTAGTAATGATCGCTGATGACCTAGACCTTGGTGCCAATAGTACTGATTGCTGATGAGCGAATTGTATCAAAGTTATTAAAAGCGGGTTGAACAAAAATCGGTCACAACTCAATCCGCCTATAGTGGTGTTGAAGATTTCTTAATAAGAAAACTATTTATGACACTTATGAAAATGCAAATTGCGAAAAATACATGACGGGAAAAACTATCCAAACTAGCAAAATTAATTATGGCTATCAACTCAAAAGAATGTTGATTGCCAACCAGGCGATGACAAATTTTAATAAAAAATAATTTAAACGAAATTATAATATTTTAGAAATGGAACTCATAAATCTTTAATTGGAATTGAATTTGGAATTAGAAGTTTACATAAATTCATTTAGTCAATTATTCAATTTTATTTTATAAGTGGAACTAAAGATCTATGATGCGCACGTACATAGCAATTAATACAACATAAACAAGCCCTAAATGAGTTAACGTACGAAAAAATATAAGCAAGCAAATATAAGACGTACCCTTTTAAGGAGTATTTAGCCATAAACGGTACAATTAAATTTATACGTGATTTTTAGCAAGTGAACTAATTTGATCCAGAAATAATACCGTCTTAAGGAGTATTTACCCGTAAGATGGTACAGTTAAATCTATACGTGGTTTCTAGACAGGTGAACTAATTTGATCCAGAAATAATAAAATAATTGAAGAATAATATGATACTTAGCCTCAGAATATAGATTAAATAGCAAAAATAACGATTCCGGGAACAACAATAATGATATCAAAAGCAAGAAAGTAAATAATATTAAGATTTGTATAGAATGTGATATAAGTTTGCCAGAAAATTCGTGATCTTTGCAATAATAAGTGAGCTCTCTATTTATAACTGTGTCTAGCGAAAGACGTCCTAGGATCGTGCCCTCCTTTAATATCAATTATATAAGGTGTAACGGTGAAAATAAATGCCAAATTGCTTGTAATGGACTGCATCTATGTTTTGAATTCCACACACGTGTCCTCCTTTAATTCTTTAGACGACTTTTTCCCTATACAGGAGCAGGAAGAAAACTTCCAAGAGATGAGTGTGTTGTGGATAGAACAAATCCAGAAGTTGGGAATTTAGAGGAAAAAATTAGAGATCTATAAAGCACAGGTATAAAGAATAGTGAATAGACGAAAAAACAGAGAAGGAAGTCACAGGCAAAAATAGAGGAAGCTGTGTAAGATGAAGATGACTCTGCGAAGAACAGCGCATGCGGGAAGAAAAGAGGGCAGCGCATGTCTAATTGTGTAAGCGTAGGAGGCCCCAGGCTTTTTCCTTAATTTTTGAAATGCTGCTATATTGAGTACTAGGGGCAGAACAGAAATAAACTAAAATTTTTTGGTTATTTTGTTAACTCAGATTGACCATAAGCGGGTTGTTTTTAATAGTTTAGTGGTCTAGCTTCTCTCTAGAGAATGATGTGAATAGTAATTTCGTCACTATTCACACCCCATAACTCCGGTGTCCGACAAGAAATGGTGAGTTAGCTTCAGTCATGGACGTGCAGGCCTCTCCCCAGCTTCAAGCTGTGGGAGAGATGGATCCCAGCTCTAAAAAAATTCTTATGCTTCATTATTCTCGGTAAAATTGCAAGCAGTAACTAAAACGATCCTTAAACCTGTCCAAAATGTTCATGGACAACTTATGATACAATTTTCTGTTAAGGAATTAGAGGAATATGCAGTTGAAGAAGGTCTCCACCAAGCTGTGGTGATGAAGTTGTCGTATGGTGCACCAAAATTACTGGAACTTTGTAACTTGATCCCAGCACAAATTAGGATTAAGCATGCTTGATTGGCTTGCTCGCAGTTAGGAAATTGTTGATTCGTTGTGATGCTTATGAGGATTTTGTAGCGGTTGTCTCAAAACAGGTTGGTTATCTACAATACAAAGGCCAACAACATCAATATCGTACATTCCCATGGACTCAAGATTACGATCCTAAGGCGGAGACGTCAAAAACAGTGGCATGGGTTTCCAGATTTGCCGACGAACCTTTTTGCAAAGAAGCCTTTATTATCAATTGCTTCAGTTGTGGGAAAACCTATTGCTATAGATAAAGCCATAAAAACTAGGACAAGACCTAGCACAGCTAGGGTCAAGGTAATTATTGTTCTCCTTGATAAGCATCCCAAGAATATTAAGTTACAATTCATTGATAAGAAATCTGGTAAGGTTATTGAGCATTTACAGGAATTTGTGTTTGATAATCTTCCTTCATATTGTAATGTGTGCAAACGACAAGGATATGTTGGTGAAGATTGTCATTCATTGATGAAAAGGAATAGGCCGAATTATGATATACAACAGGAGGTTGAGGAAGATGATCGCATTAACGAGGTTGCAACTGTTGAACAATTAAAAGGAGATGCTAGGGACTATTTGAATGCAAAAAGGGCTACCCAACGTGTGGTATAATGTTCAACAGAAGATCAATGCATTGGGCAGCATAGGTTATTGCAGATTGATGAAAACAAAAAAGCTACTGCTGATGCTAATATTTCTAATGGTGCACTCTCAAACAATGTTGCTATTATTAATGTCAATCAAGCCTTAGCTAGGATGTCTCAAGCATTGGCTTTTGAAGCAAGAAATAGGGTGTTGAAAGAGCGAGGGAATGGAAGTGGTATAGTGACAGTAGCAGGAGGTGATCAACCTACTACTGCTACGGAGGAACAAGTTGATAATGCAGCAGGTTACAAAGCTAAAGGTGTTGAGGCTTTTGAGGCTGCTGCAGTTGTTGTGGTTGAGCAAGGTTCACCTGGTGTTTATAAGGGTCCAGATGCAGAAAACAAATCTGATGAAGCTGGGCATCAAATACCAAAAGTACAAGGGCAAAATAGTGTACAAAAACTAACAGAGGGCAAGGAGAAAAAAGTTGGGCAGGTACTTGACTTCTCAGGCAAAGCTGGTGCAGTTGAATTAGATGTGCAAGGAGTTAAATTTGCTAATAATGATCCAACAAAATCTGAGGAAAACACAACTGGTGTTGGGAAAATTATTAAAGGTCAAGGGCAGATTAATAGGCAACAGTTAACAGGTGATAAGGAGGAGGGAACTGGAGCAGGTGTGCAACGTGAAACTGAGGGGCAATCTTTTAAATCCCCAGGCAGGTATGCTGCATTTGCTCTGTTAAAATCTGACCCTCAAGCTCGATAAAAAATGAGTGATTGGTCAGTGGTGAATCACACACAACTTTCACCAAAAAAGAGAAATGCACTAGTGCAAAAAAATCAGGTTAATGGTCCAAATCACATTACTGTTGACAACTCGTTTGGTGTTTTGGATAATGAACCTGTGTTGAATGATGCTGAGATGGGAGAGCAGCAGGTTGATCGAGATACAAAATCAAATTATAGGCAGCCAAAATCCCCAGGCAGCGTAAAAGATCACCAAAATTCTAAGTCTACAGGCGTGCGATTAGTCAGCTCAAGAGAATTGAGTCTTGTTGGTGACCAAAAGGAAGTGGCTGTCCATGTAGCTACTGAGACAACACCAACACTGTATATTTCCAACCTGGACCTAGCTAAGATGGTAAATGATGCACAAAAAGCTATGAGGAAGAACACAACTCCAAAAAATGAGCAACGACAAGCTCCAGGTAGTAGCAATCAACAACAACTCTCCAACGATACACGTGGACGAAAAATTGGTTCAAAGGACATTATTGATGCTGATGCTCAAAAGGCCGAGGCACAGAGTTCCAATGCACTAACAATGCATTTTTCCAATCCTCAAGTCGGACAAATCATCAAAGACGCACAAAATGCAATGATGACGAACACTACTATGACTAAACAACCTTTTGTCACTTTGAACAAATTAGTTTTTGAAATCCCTTCACAATCAGTGGAGTCTTTTGGAGAGTTTGAAGGTGAATCTGGGCAGATGATGTTATCCACTAAAAATAACAACGAAGTTCTACATGCAAAGGTGAGAGACATGGCTAACAAATCCAAGCTTTGGCTTAACCAACGTGAGGAGGACGATAAAGAGGACTCGGGTGATGGTATGGCTGGGTACTCATCTGAAGAGGCAGATCAAGAGCGTGCAGGTGAAGAGTTTGATTCACGAGCAAAGCCAAAATATGATGGTGCACCTGCAATGGTACACAAAATTAATTTGAATCTCAATGCTCCAGCTTTTGTACCAAGAAATCCTCCAAGTGCTGCTACAACAATCCAAAATGCAGTGCTTGCAACTTTGATTCCAATTGCAGCAACCCCTCATATTTCCCCAGATCATAATTCACATCAATATGCAGTTACACCTAAAGAAAATGCACAACAGCAACAACTTAATCCAAACAATGCACTTGTTATTAATTCTTATGGTCGGAAGGCAACATCAATATCAAAATCTGGACAGTAACATGTGGTGACACCCAATACTGGTATTTTGCAATAGCGGCAGCAGGAAGAATATGGACAGCAGCTGCAGAATGTAGGCACTCCACTCCAACAGCAACAGCAAATTGTGAGCACATCAAGAGTGTCACACCTCTTTTTTACGGCGCTTACACCCCGGCGAAGAGATATAAACAAAAGAGTTTTTCCAATTAAAGGACGATCGGAGCGGGATTAGTTATTTAAATTTTTCAGAGTCGCC
>MU764343.1:0-10093 GCA_026770625.1 Nicotiana glauca | reverse complement strand
TCACTATCATCAACAAATAAGGCGACACAACCCACATCAAGTATCACAACATATTAGTAAATTATAGAGACTGAGGTAAACATGTACAATAATTTCTATGACTGAGTACAAATAATGTGAGCATGAATAAAGCCTAAGCGTGATCTCTAACATGAAGGCAAACAAGTTCAACAACAAATAAACACATAACCACAAATAATAGCTATTAGGCCTCGCAGCCTAACGGGACGGACCAAGTCTCAATCCCTCGAGGTATACACCCACACGCCCGTCACCTAGCGTGGGTATCACCTCCAAACAATCACATGACATCAAATTTTCCGGGTTTATACCCTCAAAGCCAGAGTTAAAACTGTTACTTACCTCGCTAATGGGAAGTTCCCCAACCGTGCAACGTCTACAACACCAACCAAACGGCCTTCAATGGCCTCAAGCTATGCAGAAATATTAATTAATGATATCAATTACGCTAGTCGAAGTCAAATCCGAGTTTCTCCTAAATTTCAGACTTACCAACAAATATTAATATTTCACTCAACAAATCATGAATTTTAAAAGTATAACCATACTTCAATATCACGATTCAACTCAATCTCCAATTAATTTTTTTTTAAGATAGTATTTGTATTCCAATGACATTAACCAAAGTAGAATCTATCCAAATTAAGAGCAAGGATTCGAAACGGTAGCTATTATATTCACATCAAAACATGTTCTTCACTAATGTACTGTAACTATAGGAGTATGCATTGATAAACTATTTACATATCTTAAAAGTATTTAATCCTTGAAACCCAATCATCTCATAATCATTCCTCCTTATTATTGACTGAGTTATACGTCTGATAGTTATTCCTTGTAACTAAATTATTATTGTTCCACCATTCTACTTCTTTGATAATAGTATCACCACAATAAACTTAGTCAAATTACATATACTAATGGACCAAAGGAATCTTAATACCATATTTAATACCCTGGTGGTTATGTCCAAAAATAAACTATATAACCAGAGGAGAAGGAAAAGTTGTCATGTTAGAATCTGCAAGTTAAATGCGCAGTGAAGACAAAAAAAAGCAGTTTGTAATAAATCTCTCATCTACTTTTTAATGAATCTCAGCTGAATTTACAAATTCCCTTAAATTGGATGTATCCACTTAAGTTCAAGGTGAGAAGTGCCAATCTTGCACAAAAAGTATCGAAAAGAAAGAGAATGAAGTTAATACCTTAGCAATCAATTTGCCGTCAGTGAACTGCCGAGACTACTACTTTTCTTGACTTCTAGGGTTGAATATAAATACGACTCCTCTCCAAATCCAATTTTTTCATGGTAAGGTAAACTAATGAATATTGGAAAGCCTCAACTAGATTGTTGTTGTCAAACCCATAATCTTTTTATTTTTATTTTTTTATTATTATATTTGTAAAGTAGGCCCAATATCTATTTATATAATATAGTACTTTATATATTTACACATAATAAAGTCCAATTACCGACTTATGCTAATTCAAGTCTAATTCTACCACGAACTTCTAAATTACATTCTGGACTCACTTCTAAGTCTAAAATTACCCGACGAAGCCAATCGAATCATAAAAGTCCAAATCCGAATTCGTTTACTCATAAGTCAACTTCCGATAAACTTTTCTAACTTAGCTTTCTAACTAAGAGACTAAGTGATCATTTCTCTCCAAAAATACCCCGAACCCAAACCTCAACACAGCTGAACAACAAAAAAAAAAAGATAAACGGGGCTACAACTCTTAGAACAACTAACCGGGTCGTTACACTTTTATTCTCAGCCTCACCAGATAATCAATAATAGAAACATACATGGTATCACCCTTCGTTATTTATCACTCTATCTCACCATATAAATAATAGAAATGTGCGCGACACCACCCTTCATGCTTTATTACTCATCCTCATCATGTAAATAGTAGAAACATGCACGATATCACCCTTTGTGATTTATCACTCTACCTCACCAAAACAAGAGACAACAATGATAGGGAGATAGAAATGATATCAACAAGTCTTACTTTAACACTTCGTTCCACAACTTTGAGTAAATTCTCAATCAATATCAAATTTAAATAAACATGATAAGAAATTGATCAACCCATCGAATAGCTAGTCTAAACTTGAACAATATGATAAAAAATAAAACATTTGCAAGAATAAGACTCACTCACATGCTATGATACGACAACAACGTATAGGTGCTCGTCACTTCACCTATATGTTGTACTCAACATCCAAACACGTAACAAGTAAGCAAATAACACCTAATCCCTAAAGCTAAAGTTAGCCACGACACTTACCTCACTCATATGGAAAAACTCAAAGCTCAATCATCGCTTTTCCTTTCACACAAGACTCCGGACCAGTAGAATCTAGCAAATCACCAACCAAACAATTTAATTTAATCCTTAGGAACTACCCACAATTGCAAGGAGTTAAATTGGCCATTTTTAAAACATCAACAAAAGTCAACACTCGGGCCTGCTTTGCCCAAACTCAAAATTCGGACCAAAACCCTATTACACATTCACCCCCGAGTCTGGATATACAATTGATTTTGGAATCTAACCTTAATTTGACGTTTAAATCCTCAAATTTTGAAATCTCTAATTTCTAACCAAAAACCACCAATTCCACCACGAAAATTTTAGATTCTAGGTTGAAATATTGTAAAATGAAGTGAAATATTGAAAGAAACGAGCTAATAATCAATTTGTCACGACCCCAACCCTAGTCGTGATGGCG
This sequence comes from Nicotiana glauca, assembly GCA_026770625.1. Classification (NCBI taxonomy): domain Eukaryota; kingdom Viridiplantae; phylum Streptophyta; class Magnoliopsida; order Solanales; family Solanaceae; genus Nicotiana; species Nicotiana glauca. The sequence continues at coordinate 7,323 of MU764343.1, read as the reverse complement.
CCTAACACACTGCTAGGCAAGCCCGATCAATTCAACAAATTTAACCCTTTTTATACAGTTCATGATTCAATTAAAACAAATAAATACTAAGTCATAATACTGAAACTTTGAGACATAGTTAAAACATGCGGAAAACCCAAGTAGAAATACTACTACACAGCCCGAAGAATCCGGTGTCACATGTTTGAGCCTCTAATACACGGGTGTCAACCTACTACATATTGCTCTGAAGAAATGCGGAAATAAAGCAAATAGGTTATATGGGAAGATCAGGACTGCGGATGTCATGTAACTACCTTGATGCTCCCAGATATGATGCTCACAGAGAAATCCTCAATCAGCCTCAGTGGGTGCACATAGATATGCACACAAGGTGCAGGGAGTAATGTGAATACTACCAACCCAGAGAGTAATAAATATAAATAAGGGTTGAGAGTAAGAAATTCTGGATAGGCACAATGTAAGCTATAACAACACTTTAATCTAGATAATGTCAACTCAATAAACCAATAAAAACAATAATGTTGAAATAGATAAGTAAATGAATGACAATCAATTAAGAAATGCAACAAATAGTACGGTACTCTCTAGTACTCGTTGCGGCGTGCAGCCGTTACATTTATTTATCATCGACGGCGCTCACTAGGGGTGTGCAGACTCCGGGAGGGGCGCCTTACGGCCCAAGCGCAATATCAAACCATCTCGTGGCATCCATTAGGCCCTAATCCTCATATCAATATCAATATAATATTGTAGCGGCGCGCAACCCGATCTCATACTCAGTCCAGACTCATATAAGCCCCTCGGGCACAATAATATATAAATATTCAGCCCAAACTTCATTAGAAATATTATTTAGGTTCCATGTTTGAGAAAAAAATGGCTGAGTTCCAAAAACAGTGTCAAATACTAGGACTAAGTTCAATTATATGTAAAAATGATAAGAAACCAGTAAGAGCAATCCTTGAAGGATTCAATCAGTTGGCATGAGGCCCAATTATGATAATTAATCTATTTTTATAAGGATATCAACTAAGCTTCAATCAATTTGGTAGTAATTTTATTAAGCGGGACGGACCAAGTCACAATCCCCAACGGTGCTCTACCCCACGCCCGTTATTCGGCGTGCAAGTCACCTCAACATAGCACTACGATGTGCAAATTCGGGGTTTCAAACCCTCAATACAACATTTACATCTATTACTAACCTCAAGCCGGCCAAAATCCTAGCTCGCTATGCCCTTGCCTCTCAAGTCGAACTCCTCGCTTGTCGAATCTAACCAAAACCACAACGAACACGTCACATTATGCTATATGATCAATACCCAATCGAAAATAATCGAAAAATATCAATAATCGCGAAATTGACAAAACCCGAGCCCCGGGACCACTTCTTGAAACTCAGAAACTTTCATAGAAAATTGTTCTTCATCTTCTCCCGATTCCGTACATATAAAGAACACCAAATTTGGAGTCCGTTTGACCCCTCAAATCGACCCCTAAAAGTCTCATAATCTCAGGCCCCAAAATCCTATTTTTCTACTATTTTTCATGAATTAAAGGCTGGGATTATGGTCCATAATCACCCATAAACGAGTTTTAATAATCAAATCACTTAACTCTATGATACCCACTAATTTTCTCTCTTAAAAATCGCCTCAGAAGCTTCTTCCCGTTCAAAAATTGGAAGAAAACTCGACTTGCTCATTATAGGTATACTGTTCACATATTTTACTACTACCAACGGATTCCTTGTGAAATTATAATAAATTTAGGCTTTTGAATCACTCAATTTAACCTTATAATTAAGTAGATATGTAAGTTTTAAGATTTGCAAATAGTGCAGGTTTTTAATACGACGTCAGGGGCAATTTCGTTATTAACCTGAAAATCTGGGCAACCTTGGTAAAATAGCTATAAAATCCTCATATGATGTCTAAATTCGACGATTCTTTTTGCTACGGGTCCATAATTACGATAAAAATCTAATTCTTCATTCAAAACAGTAATCGGAGCTCATTTGTTCAATATGATATCATTTATGCTTGAAGAAACGACGTCGAAGCATAAGAAAAACGAGCACAACGCAGTCCAAACCTATCTGAAACTCACCCGAGCTCCTCGGGACCGCATACGAACATAATAACACGTCATATATGATTATTCAAACTTATTTGCACTCTCAAAACACCAAAACTAACATCAAAACACCAAATTTACATCGGATTCAAGCCTAAGTTCTTCTAAAACTTCCGAAACATGCATTTGATCAAAAACCCAACCAAATCACCTACGAATACCTGAAATTTTGTACACAAATCCCAAATCACCTAACAAAGCTACAGCAACTCTCGGAATTCCATTCCGACCCTCGGATCAAAATCTCACTTATCAACCAGAATTCGCCAAAATACCAACTTCGCCAATTCAAGCCTAATTCTACACCGGACCTCCAAAATCACTTCTGATCACACTCCTAAGTCACAAATCATCCCCTGAAGCTAACCGAATCTTCAGCATCTACATCCGAGCCCTCTAACTCATAGGTCAATATCCGATTGACTTTTCGAAAACAAGCCTTCCTTAAAGAGACTAAGTGTCTCATTTCCTTCCAAAAATCAACCCAATTCAACTCGTTCACACAAAAACATTGATAATGAAGCATAACAAAGTAGGAAATGGGGGAAATGGAGCGGTTCTCATGAGACGACGGGTTGGGTCATCATATCCTCCCCTACTTAAACAAACACTCGTCCTCGAGCGTACCCAGAGTTGTCCTAGAAGCCAACCAATAGCTGAATGACCTTACCAAGAATATACCCAGGGGTGATCCCATGTTACCCTATCTCACATAGGTCCGAGAACACAACATAGCTGAAATTTCACAATTCATCTAGTCCATAAATCATAGAACCACATTGCACTTTCCGAAATCATACACAAGATCATAACCTCACATCTATACTCAAAATAAGCCCGAACCAACTGTAATAACCCATACTTGCAACCTCAGGTGCAATCATATGATATAATACATAACCCAAACACTCGAAACGATAACCTCTATTCACAGCAGTTGCCCACAACACCCGAATATCGGTAGAAAACCTCTTATCAACTAAGGTCTTATTCCAACACTTTCATATACTACCAACGATAAATGAAACACGCAATGAACCGTAACTATTTCTCAGATCAACCATTCATGAAGCCATTTTCCTTTTGACTAATACCACAGCAGATTCCGAGCCGAACCTCTATATTATCTTTCCAATAAGCTGAAATCAATTTCGTTCATATTCATTAGTGACCCTAACGATCACCTCGAATCTAACACACCACTCTAGTGATATGAGACCTCAATACAGGCCTAAGCCACAACTTGCATAATACACGCACCAATAAGAAATGGTCTGAACATACTCAAATCATGAAAAATGACTCAAACGAAAGAGTTGTACCTCAAGCTCATCAGTACCATCACAATACAAGACTGAGACCCCGTCTCACATCATAGAAATAGAATACCTGAATCTACCCCGAAAGGTCATATCTCTATGTGGCCTCGCTACAATGCGTGATCCTATCCAAACATTGTTACACATGAAACAGCTCAAGTCACTGTGCTCAAAATCGACAGCCACGCACAATTTGATGTCTGGTACCAAAGCAATTCATTACACCTATGGTGAAACAAATAACATATGCCACGCAACCCGATAGGTCATAACCAATACTCCATTTATCTAGCAACACCCAATTACTCTTCCCGCTCGACTTTCACAATGAATCCCCAATAGAACCGCACCACATGTGCCTAGAACCAACAAATCATAACATCTCCCAACATCGAAAAGCAACTCATAGCTCTCCTTAGATCACTAACAAGATCAATAACGATCGAATCAACCTATCCCTCAACAATACAATTCGGAGCCAACCAAGCCAACTTAAGCTAAACACGTATCCACATCGGCCTACCAACGAACTCATTACCAAGAAAGCCTGAAGCTACTCCTTCCACTACTATAACTCCTGCCGGAGTCGTACGATACGGTGCGCGGCACCAAATCAATATCGAAATCCACAACCTCGCCCGACGACATGCCCGGCCATAAGAAATGCATCCAAAAAGTCCCTTAATACCAGAATGGAACCAATAGTAGAAACCTCTGCACTGACATCCATCACGAAGGCCCAATTAAGAAAAGCAATCCTTCCTAGCCGTCTGCTGGGTCTTTGAAATATAAACCATTCTGCAAGAACATAATCCAATGCACCTCGCCACTCAACCCGTGGCATTTCTGGCATAGCCCGTAGCGCAATAGTTCAGAATCACCTAACACTAAGACAACCAGTCTGAATTTCAACATCACATCAAAAATCTAACATACCTGCAAATAAATATTTACTCGAGCCTCCAAATCCCGATTGCCGCAAAATGGTGCCGAATACACACGATCCACAACTACGACATAGCCTGTACATGAGAACTCCCAGTCTCCAACTCCATATAGAACACAAATCATCATACCTGATCACAATTTTGCCGTTCGAACGCTTACCACACCTTAAATACCCCATCACTCCACGATAAATACTTTAAAATTTCCTGTGCCACCAAGCAAACCTGAATACCACCAGTTGATCCAACAAGAAAATGTCGCAATACTACCGAAGTATCATCAGTTTAATCACATTACCCTTTTTCTGAGACATATACTCTCGTCAAAATGCTTCCAATTAGCAGCACCATTTTCTTAATTATTTGAGGCTACCCGTTGCCTAAGAGTTTTATGAGCTTCTTTTCAGAACTGCACTAAAACCTCGTACACGCAAATCTCGATCCTCCACAACATACCGCATATACCATACCATCCAAGGATAGCAGGAAAACTTTTATCTCCTTTACGAGCCACTAACATCTACGCACTCAACTAGTCAAGAACTTCCATTGATCCCATCTAGAAGAAAAATCATTACACATTCCATGTCTCTCCTATTCGTAGAAAATTCACCTCTTCAACCTCGGTAGAAATCAACAAGAACTCTCTCAATTTCAATTGCATAAATTAAACTTCCAGGACGAAATCCTTCTAACTCGACCAAGCTAAGCAAGCCATCAAAACCCAAGAGCATTGCTGCAAAATACTTGTAAGGGCTCATTACCTCGAACACATACGAAAAATTAATCATATCCTTACCATACCGATTCGGTACTATCAAGTTATTCCATCTATCTAATTTCCCTTCTGATTCATCATCAACTTGATATTCCCCCTTACTGTAGCACCACAGTTCCTCAACCCAGGCTTACTACACGAGACCCAAGCATAAGACCACACTGTCTAAGACCCATAAGCCACTGAATCCTCTCTCAAATATTCCCAGAAATACCACATTCTAAAATACTTTACTCTGAAGAACTTCCTGCGAATCTAAATCCGTTACCTTTACTTTCCAGATACTGATACATAAAATCCCATAATTAACATAAAAATACCACAAGTCTTGACCTTTTCCAATGAAAACATAGTCTCTAACCATATACGCAACCTTAAGACACCTGATTGTTACATGTAGAATCTTGAACACATTAAAACCATTATCGAAAGTCATTTAGTTCTTATTCAAACTGCAATTCACCTGATGAAACGAACATAACCACCCGTGCCTCATTAGCACCCTGACACCGCAGGATATGACCTCTTCCCAATACAAACAACATCTTCCTTCTCCATGCACCGAGCAACCTTTACCAACAACAGCTTAAGACATCCTATGATTCTTACACATCTACGAAGCACCATATAACCTTTGTCAAAATTTTGCTTCACTCATTCCATCATCAGCTCAATTTCTGCAACCAGAATTGATTCGCCAGCATGCCTCAAATCGGAACCAACATAGCACATAACCGTACAATTAGATAATCAATAGCAAACTCCCCAACTTGGCTCAAAGTCATAGATCAAAACACTCCCAACAACTCATGACACACATACTCCATTGTTGCCTTAATACCATAGTGAGATTAAAGTCAGTCCTTTAGAAGCTTGTGGAAACACAAATCATCTAGAATTTTTTTTTTAACTCTTCTGCAAATCTCGCATTCACTCACACAACAGTTAAGCCCACTCTCTAGGCGATCCAATTTAGATATTAACACATTTTCTTCACTTGTAAATGATATCTTCTAATAGATAACATAAGGATCACACAACTTTAGAACACTCCGTAGGAGATGACCCACCTGCTTTGCCTCCAACTACCATTTCTGTATACCTTTCACCGTCCTAAACTGTACGCAGTCGCTTAGTCTTCCCGAATCTAAACTCATACCGCAACATACAATTTTTACTTCACTCTCAACTGGAAACATGAAACGATTCTTCATGTGCCCATAACTCGGGCTATACCTCGAATGGCAATGGAATTCAAACACCTAATAGTTCTTCTATCATCCAGTAGTCCTTCCTCATCACCTCCAAGTCACATAGATGCACTTTGCAGCACTAACATACTCACCACGTAGCTAACCAGCTGTCACTCCCACTAATAGGGGCAATGCCGAACATATAAGTTCGAAACACTTGCTCACACAATCAGTACCTCGGTGCTCAAGCCATAGGAAAAGATCCGGCCTCAAGTCCTCCAGACTGGCTCAACATAAAATCATAGAGATTACATCTCGCCCCTCGATCGGGGAATCACAAGTCATCAAGGCACATCTGATACTGAGCGCTCATGCGTGCGTACGAACACATGTAAGGAATTTTAAGAGTTTCTTTTCAAGCTGAATGAAGGACACACGATAAGAATTCAAGAATGTGAAGTTTTCCTAAAGGTTCTGCAGCCTCTCGAGGATAAGTACAAACGTCTCCGTACCGATCCACGAGACTCTACTAAATCGTCTCATGACTCTCGGGACCAAGTAACCTAGGCTCTGATACCAACTTGTCACTACCCCAACCCCGGTCGTGATGGTGCCCAACACACTGCTAAGCAAGCCCAACCAATTCAACAACCTTAACCCTTTTTATACAGTTTATGATTCAATTAACACAAATAATTACTAAGTCACAATATTAAAACTCTGAGATATAGTTAAAATATGCGGAAACCCCAAGTAAAAATACTACAACACAGCCCGAAGAATCCGGTGTCACAAGTCTGAGCCTTTAATTCACGGGTGTCAACCTACTACATATTACTCTGAAGAAATAAGGAAATAAAGCAAATAGGTTATGTGAGCACGTGATTTTTACCCTAAGCAAATTATTCCAAAAATATCAAATAAAATAATTTTATAATTTTAAAGAT
>MU764340.1:21434-41862 GCA_026770625.1 Nicotiana glauca | reverse complement strand
GGTAAGATGAGATTGTGGTATTTAGGATCAGTGCAATCTGATTATATGAAGTATATTAAGGAGCGAAGATCATTATTTGGTTCAGAATGTAGTAATGTTTCTTGTCAGAAGTATAGACTCGATGATTGGTTGACTCGACAGTTGATTATGAATTTCGGCATCTCATCCGTCGTGGCAATATTGTAATAGTTAGAGTAAGACCTATGTAGGTCATGAGGTGCAATGGGAGTATCAGATTCGTGGAATTTCGATTAATTCAAACAGAAATGTTATTTTTGTCCTGTGAGTAAAGTGATGCAAAGTGTAAATTCAGCAGAGTTATGCAGTCATGTTTGAGTACAACGTATAGTGATTGATACGGTGATCGTATGTTGGAAACAGGCCTGGCATAGAATTTCGGATGTTGGAATTGGTATCTAAGGCTTATTTGCTTGAATAAAAAGGGAATATCTTCAGAATTTATTGAGCGAATGTGCTAAGTTAATTTGTGGTAGCACGGGAAGGTGCATGAGGTGCTAAACAGTGATTTCAGACTACTTCCGTATAGTTCTCAGCACGTTCGAGGACAACCGTATGTTAAAGTGGGAGAGAATATAACGACCCGACAGGTCATTTTGAGTACTAGCGCTCCGTTCAGCAGTCGGAGGCCATGAACAGCTTCATTTCAGGTATTATGACTTATTCGCATGGTCGGAATTTAAATTCAGGAAGATCGGAGTTAAATTTAAATGAAAATTCTCATTCGAGAAGCTTAAAGTTGAAAGAATGAACTAGGATTGGATTTTTGAGTAAACGACCTTGGAATCGGGATCTGAAGGTTCCAGCAGGTTTGTATGATGATATAGGACTTGGGCGTATGCCCGGTTTGGGTTTTGGATAACCCGGGAGCGTTTTGGCGCCTATTATGGAATTTAGCATTTTGGAAGAAATTTCTTAAGTTTGGCTTGGAGTGCATTTCAGTGTTATTGATGTCCGTTTGGGATTCCGAGACTGGGAGTAGCTCCATATGGTAATTCTGGAGTTGGGAGCGCGATCAGAAGTCATTTCAGAGGTCCGTAGGTCATTTTGAAGCCATTTGACTAAAGATAGAAATTGAAGGTTTTGAGAAGTTTGACCGGAAGTGGAATTTTTGATATCGGGGTCAGAATCTGATTCCGGAAGTTGGAGTAGGTTCGTAATGTCAAATAGGACTTGTGTGCAAAATTTGAGGTCAATCGGACATGATTTGATAGGTTTAAACATCGGAAGTAGAAGTTGGAAAGTTCAAAGTTCATTAAGCTTGAATTGGAGGTCGATTGATGATTTTAGCATTGTTTGATGTGATTTGAGGCATCGAGCAGGTCCAAAATGTGTTTTGGGATTGGTTGTTATGATTGGTTAGGGTCACGGGGGCCTTGGGTGGATTCCGGGTGATTAACGGATCGAAACTTGGAATTTAAGAAGAATTGAAGCAGCTGGTATCTGGTATTTCAACTTCTGCGGAAATGGGACCGCAGAAGAGACACTGCAGAAGCGAGGAGGAAGTCGCAGAAGCGGTCGAGTGTGAGGGAAGCCAGGACCACGGAAGCGGCCCTTGATCCGCTGATGCGGAACTGCAGAAGCGGCTGGCTTATCGCAGAAGCGAAAATGGGCTGGAGCCCAGGGGCCGCAGAAGCGGAATATTTTCCGCAAAAGCGGGACCGCGGAAGAGGGATTATTTCCGCAGAAGTGAAAATCCCTGGAGGCAGAAGGTTAATTTAAAGTCGGGGATTGGCCATTTCTCTCATATTTCTCATGGCTTGGGGCGATTTTGGAGAGTTTCAAGGAGGGGATTTCGTCGTCAATGTCAAGGTAATTTATCCCCATCACTTTTGAGTTAAATATATCAATTATGTATGTATTTAAGCATGAAGATTAGTGTAAATTTGGGGTTTTGGTTGAAAACCTAGGAAATTAGAAATCTTGGATTTTGATTACGATTTTGAGTATGGAATTAAGTAAAAATTATATATTCGAGTTTCTAAGGTTATGGGTAAACTTTATCTTCGAAAAGTTTTGGATTTCGGGCACGTGGGCCCGAGGGCATTTTGGTCAACTTTCCAATCAGGGTTAGGAATTACTACAAATTAGTTGTAATGAATATTTGAGCATATATTAATGGATTTGCGTAACCATTGGCTAGTCTTGGAGTGTGGTGCATCAATTGGAGTCCTCGGAAGAATGCAGAATGCCAGTTTTGAGTCTTCGGAGCGAGGTGAGTCTCCTTTCTAATATTGTGAGGGGGAATTTACCCCAAAGGTGAAGTAATTGATTATGTGCTCCTATTTGTGGGGGCTACGTACGCACGAGGTGACGAGAGTCCGTGCGTAGCTACTATTATGCTATTGTCCGGGTAGTTAGGACCCAAAAGCATGTTGCATGTGGATTAATTGTGAACCCATTAGTAGCTTGAATTGCTTAACTCATATCGAATTAGTAAGTAAATTTCTAAAAGGATTAAACTTTATTTATTAAATTTTAAAGGATAATTGGTTTTATTTGAATAAATATTCCCCGATATGTTCTTATTTGACTGATTGAGCATGTATTTTATGTGTGCCTGCGTCACATGGATGGTTCGCGAGCAGGATATGCGTTTATTCATGGAACGGGCCGAACGCCTCGGTGAGAATAGATGCATCTATGGTTCGTGCCGCTCGACCTTCGGCAGTGCACAATTTATATTTTTGTTGGAGTGGGTCGTCGACCTCGGCACGATTTGCGCATGTTTATCTGTTACTTGAAAATGGTAAATATGGAATTGGCCCTACGTGGCTTGATATAAACTGATAAGATAATAAAGAACATACTTTAGAAGCCCTTGATTTATTATTAAAGGTGTTTACCTGTTTTTCTGGCTTCACAATCGGAACTTCTATACAAATCCATGATTATCCTCACACTTAAAGAATATTGCTAATTGACCTCTAGTGAGTGTTAGAGTTGACCTTCTCGTCTCCACCCCTTCAGGATTAGGCGGGATACTCACTGAATACACGTTGATTATGTACTCATACTACACTTCTGTGCATTTTTGTTGCACAGGTATGTATACCTCTAGCAGGCTATTGGGTGTAGCAGCATGGATGACGCTGGGACTAGGTGAGCTGCATTAATCGAGGTGACCCGCAGCTAGTGTAGTTCCTTTCAGCATTTTGTATCTTATTCCATGTCCACTGTATTTCAGACAGGTGTTGTATTCTATTTTCCTTATCAATAGTTGCTCATGCACTTGTGACACCGGGTTCTGGGATGGTTTGAAGTATATTATTAACTGTTCAACATTTAAATTTGATTTGAAACTATATCCTTTAAAATTTCTTAATAAGAAAGGAAAAATCTTGGATTTCAAAAGTGTTAAAAATGAGATTTAATTAAGTATTTGAGTTGGCTGGGCTGACGGCGGTGTCCGGCGCCACCACGACCCTTAGTGGATTTTGGGTCGTAACATACGTATTCATATGTGTCGTCCTATTTTGCACCCTACCTGGCTATGCCTAGTGATGCTTTGGGTATTCACGTTTATGTATCTACAGCGGTGCGTGATTCTATAGTGGTCGACCGAGTTCATCATTTCTGTGTGGTAGTGTTTGAGGGTCTTGAGACCCGTATTGATTTATTACTCTTAGACATGGTGGACTTTGACGTTATATTAGGGATGGATTGGTTGTCCCCGTATCATGTTATCTTGGATTGTCACGCCAATACTGTGATCTTAGCTTTGCGAGATTTGCCCCGATTTGAGTGGAGAGGGACCCAGGGCATGCCACCCGCAGTGTTATTTCATATGTGAAGGCTCAACATATGGTCGAGAAGGGATGTTTAGCCTATCTGGTGTATGTTCGCGATTCCAGCACAGAGGTTCCTTCTATTGATTCTGTTTCTATTGTTCGGGAGTTCCCCGAGGTTTTCCTTTTAGACCTACCGGGTATGCCGCCCGACAAGGATATTGATTTTTGTATTGATCTGGCCCCAGGAACGCAGCCCATTTCTATTCCACCGTATCATATGGCCCTGCCAGAGTTGAAAGTGTTAAAGGACCAGTTGCAAGATTTGCTAGAGAAGGGTTTTATTAGGCCTAGTGTTTCTCCTTGGGGTGCGCCGGTGTTATTTGTGAAGAAAAAGGATGGATCGATGAGGATGTACATTGATTACCGCAATTGAATAAAGTGACGATAAAGAACAAGTATCCACTGCCGAGGTTTGATAATTTGTTTGACCAGCTTCAGGGTGCAAAGGTGTTTTCAAAGATAGACTTGAGATCTAGCTACCATCAGCTGAGGATTAGGGCGTCTGATGTCCCTAAGACAGCATTCCGCACTCGGTTTGGGCATTATGAGTTTTTGGTTATGTCATTTGGGTTGACCAATGCCCCAGCATCATTCATGGAGTTGATGAACGAGTGTTCAAACCTTACCTAGACCTGTTCGTGATAGTCTTTATTGATGATATTCTGGTATACTCTCGCAGCCAGGAGGAGCACGAGCAGCACCTCAGAGTAGTTCTTCAGACTCTGAAGGAAAATCAGTTATATGCTAAGTTCTCGAAGTGCGAGTTATGGTTGAGTTCGGTTACATTTTTGGGTCATGTCGTATCAGCAGAGGGCATTCAGGTGGACCCGAAGAAGATTGAGGCAGTCAAGAACTGGCCCCGATCAGCTTCAGCTACTGAGATTCGGAGTTTCTTGGGGTTAGCAGGTTATTACCGTCGGTTCATAAAGGGATTTTCATCCATAGCAGCCCCGATGACCAGATTGACCCAGAAGGGTGCCCAGTTCAGATGGTCAGATGAGTGTGAGGCGAGCTTTCAAAATCTCAATACAACTCTGACTACGACACCGATATTGGTTTTGCCCACAGGCTCAGGGCCTTATACAGTTTATTGTGATGCTTCCCGTATTGGGCTTGGTGCAGTATTGATAGAGGATGGCAGAGTCATTGCTTATGCTTCGAGGCAGTTGAAGATACACGAGAAGAATTATCCGATTCATGATCTAGAGTTGGCGGCCATTGTTCATGCTTTGAAGATTTGGAGGCATTACCTATATGGTGTGACGTGTGAGGCGTACACTGATCACAAGAGTCTGCAGTACTTGTTCAAGCAGAAGAAGTTGAACTTGAGGCAGAGGAGGTGGTTGGAGCTATTAAAAGATTATGATGTTACTATTTTGTATCACCGGGGGAGGGCCAATGTGGTGGCCGATGCATTGAGTAGGAAGTCTGCCATGCTTATGTTCCGGCCAGCCAGAGACCGCTTGCTTTGGATATTCAGGCCTTGGCCAATCGGTTTGTAAGGTTGGACATTTCTGAGCCTAGTAGAGTATTAGTTTGCATGGTCACTCGTTCTTCATTATTGGAGCGTATCCGTGATCGGTAGTTTGATGATCCCCATTTGTGTTCCTGAGAGACACGGTGCAGCGTGGAGGTTCCACGAAGGTGAACTTAGATGATGATGGTGTTTTGAGATTGCAGGGGCGAGTTTGTGTGCCCAATGTCGATAGGATTCAAGAGTTGATCTTAGCGGAGGCCTATAGTTATCGGTATTCTATTCACCCGGGCACCGCAAAGATGTATTAGGACTTGCGGCATCATTATTGGTGGCATAGGATGAAGAAATATATTGTTTCATATGTGGCTCGATGTTTGAACTGTCAGCAGGTTAAGTATGAGCATCAGAGGCCTGGTGGTTTGCTTCAGAGGATTGAGCTTCCCGGGTGGAAGAGGGAGAGGATTACCATAGATTTTTTTACTAGACTTCCAATGACTCGGAAGAAGTTCGATGCTATTTGGGTTATTGTTGATAGGCTGACCAAGTCAGCGCATTTTATTCCTGTTGCAGCCACTTATTCATCGGAGAGGTTAGCTGAGATCTACATCCGAGAGATTGTTCACCTTCATGGGGTGTCGGCATCTATCATTTCAGACTGGGGTACGTAGTTTACCTCGCGCTTCTGGAGAGCAGTTCAGCAGGAGTTGGGTACCCAGGTTCAGTTGAGCACAGCGTTCCATCTTCAGACAGATGGCCAGTCCGAGAGGACTATTTAGATATCGGAGGATATGCTCCGAGCCTGTGTCATTGATTTTGGAGGCTCGTGGGACCAGTATTTGCCTTTATCAGAGTTTTCCTACAACAACAGCTAGCAGTCCAGCATTCAGATGGCTCCATATAAGGTGTTGTATGGTAGGTGATGTCGGTCTCCGGTCAGATGGTTTGGGCCGGGAGAGGCCCAATTATTGGGTACAAATTTAGTTCAGGAGGCCTTGGATAAGATCAAGATCATTCAAGACAGGCTTCATTCAGATCAGTCGTGGCAAAAGCTTTATGCGGATCATAAGGTTCGAGATGTAGCTTTCATGGTTGGCGAGCGGGTCTTGCTCCGAGTGTCGCCTATGAAGGGCGTGATGAGATTTGGGAAGAAGGTCAAGCTTAGCCCTAGGTTCATTGACCCATTTGAGATTCTCAATCGTGTGGGAGAGGTGGATTACAGACTTGCCTTGCCTCCCAGCTTGTCAGCCGTGCATCCAGTGTTTCATGTGTCCATGCTTCGGAGGTATCACGGTGATCCAGCCCACGTGTTAGATTTCAGAACTGTCCAGTTGGACAAGGATCTGTCTTACGAGGACGAGCCGGAAGCTATTCTAGACCGGCAGGTTCGACAGTTGCGATCGAAGAATTTTCCTTCAGTGCGTGTCTAAAGGAGAGGTCAGCCTCCTGAGGCATCGACCTGGGAGTCCAAGTCTGATATGCGGAGCCGTTATCCTCATCTATTTCCTGACTCAGGTACTTCTTTCTTCTGTCCGTTCGAGGACGAACGGTTGTTTTAGAGGTGGAGAATGTGACGACCCAGAGCGTCATCACCTATTTTCTTTTTCATTCCGCACTTCTGAGGCCTTGAAAACTTCATTTTTACTTGCCTCGATTTGCGTGCACAGTCCGGGCGTGTAGCCAGAAAGATTATATGTTAAATTCTGTGAAAAATTTCAAAATGTGGTTTTAAATGATTAAAGTTGACTTCGGTCAACATTTTTGGTAGACGAACCCGGACCCATTATTTGACGGTCCCGGAGGGTCCGTCGAAAAATATGGGACTCGGGCATGTACCCGGAGTCGAAATCCGAGGTCTAGAGCCCGAGAAAAGAATTTTTCTGCGAAATTATTTTTCTGAAATTATTAAGGAAAATGGAAATGAAAATTAGTTAAAAGACTGTGGTATCAGGCTCGTATTTTGGTTCCGACGCCCGGTACAAGTCTTATATATGGTTTAAGCACTTTCTTTGAAATTTGGTCGAAATCGTACGTCATTTGACGTGTTTCAAACCTAAATATCTAAAATTCAAAGTTTATGAAGTTAGAATGAAAAATGATGATTTTGAGGGTTGATTCATTGATTATGATGTTATTTTAGCGATTTGATCATTTGGTTAAGTTTGTAGGATGTTGTTGGATTAGCGTGTGTGTTTGTTTAGGAGTCCCGAGGGCTCGGGAGTATTTTCGGAGGAGTTCGGGGTGATTTTGGACTTAGGAGATGTAGCAGATTTTCTACAATTTTTTCCCAGTTATTTGCTTCTTCGCGTTGGCAGCACTCAGCTCGCGTTCGCGTACCAGTGGGCTTTCCCTTCTTCGTGTTCGCGTATCCTTGGTTCCCCTTTCATTGCGTTTGTGATCCCTCTCTCGTGTTCGCGTATAAGAAAATCCCGGACCCTCAATTCATCCTTCTACGCGTTCACAACTAGTACCCCGCATTCGCGACGCCTTTACTCCTTTACCCTTCGCGAACGCGGCCCCCTTCCTGCGAACGTGAAGGGCATTTTTGCCCAGTCATTTTAATGTTTCAAAAACAGAATAGCTATGGGTTTTTACTCAAATTTCACACGAGCTCTCTTCTCTCCCAAGCTGTAGGAAGCCATTGAAGTCCCTATTCTTCAAGACCACTTGGGTAAGTAATTTCCTACTTATTTTCTTCATTATCCTTCATTAATTAGTAAGTTTCTAAGCCTAAATCATATAATCTAGGGTTGAAATTGGGGGAAAAGGGTAGAGTTAGGGATTTTCAATTTTCTTTGATTTAGACCTCGTTTTGGGATTGAATTCGAAAACAAATTGTATATCCGAGCTCGTGAGGGAATGGGTGACGTGGAATTGGTTCGAACCTTGGGTTTTGACCAAGCGGGCCCGGGGTCGATTTTGGAATTTTTGGGAAGAAAGCTTAGAAATTCACATTTAGGCATTGGGTTTAGTTTGTTTAGCTATTAGTAATATTGTAAAGTCATTTTTTCATAGATTTGACTGAGTTGGAGCCGAATTTGAGGGGTAAAGCTATATTATAGGCTTGAGTTGACTTTGGAGAAATTCAGGTAAGTGTTTGATCTACTTTGGCTTGAGGGAATAGGATTAGGGTGTTGTTTGCTAATTGCTAAATGTTGAGTACGGTGTATAGGCATGGTGACGAGTATCTATACACCGGTGTCTAGCATGACCGTGGGTCCTTGTTTGTACTTATTCTGATATTGTTATGACTCTTCCATGTTAATTGATAAATTCTATGTGATGTGAAGAGTATGCGAATTAATTATGAATTGTAAAATTCTTCGGAGCGTTGGCTTGAACAATAAAAAGACTATTGAGTAAGAAATGAAGGAAACAAAGAGAGATATGATTAATCCCTTGTCGGGATGGTTTGAGTATATTGATTATCTCCCTTATCGGGATGTGAAAGTTATTATTGTTGCTCCCTTGCAGGGATTTAGCCGTTTACTTGTGTTTTTTTCCCTTGCCGGGTCGTTTCTTATTATTTGTCTATCCCCTCGCCTCGTTCGGTTGTGATTACTATTTGGGTGAGAAAGAGTGATAATGCACGATTCCGTGCCATGTTTTGATTACATTTGCACGAAGGGTCATTCCGTGCCATGTTTTGATTATGAATGCACGAAGGAACATTCCGTGCCATGTTTTGATTATTAATGCACGTGCATGAAGGAACATTCCGTGCCATGTTTTGATTATATTTGCATGAAGGGTCATTCCGTGCCATGTTTTGATTATTTATGCACGAAGGAACATTCCGTGCTCTGTTTTGATTACAATTGCACGAAGGATTATTCAGTACCATGATATGAGAATTGTGTGAGGGAAAGCACGAATGTTGATGCCGTGCCCTTTATTTGATTGCTTTTGGTGAGAATGAGAGTAAAAGCACGAAGGTTGATGCCGTGCAACTGTTAAATTTTCCTGCTCTCATTAATTATTGTATTGCACGGTTTCTTGCTTAAATTGCTGACTTTATATCTGGACTGTACTCCCCCCTTAGTATGCTCTCCTCCCTCTTAACTGTTTAATTTCTGTATTCTTTCCTTTTATTGCATATATATATATTGAACTGCACATGTTGGTTTGGTAGTCCTGTCTAGCCTCGTCACTACTTCGCCGGGGTTAGGCCAGGCACTTACCAGCACATGGGGTCGGTTGTGCTGATGCTACACTTCTGTGCTCTTTTGCATAGATCACGGTACCAGAGCTGTCACGACCCAAAATACACTAAGGGTCGTGGTGATGCCGGACACCTATGTCTGGCAAGCCAATAGAATT
The DNA here is from genome assembly GCA_026770625.1 of Nicotiana glauca. NCBI lineage: Eukaryota > Viridiplantae > Streptophyta > Magnoliopsida > Solanales > Solanaceae > Nicotiana > Nicotiana glauca. The sequence goes on along the minus strand of MU764340.1, from coordinate 32,259 downwards.
ATCAATTGAATTCTCTTTTTAAAACTTTTGAAAATCTAAGGTTTTTCCTTCCATTTTTCATAAATAAAATATCACTACTTGAATTCAAATTTAAATAATGACAATTATTACAATCCTTCGAAAGTAATCACAGAAACTCGGTGTCACCAGTGCATGAGCAACTATCGATAAGGAAAGTAAAATACAATATCTGTCCGAAATACAGTGGACAGGGAATAAATAATAAAAATGCTGAAAGGAACTACACTAGCTGTGGGTCGTCTCGAACAAGAAAGGCCAATTCCCTTTAATAATTTGAGAAAACGAAGCTTAAGACTTTTTAGAAATTCATTTATTAATTTAATATGATTTAAGTAATTCAAGCCATCAATGGTTCACAATTAATCCAAGTATAACATGCTTTTGGGTCCTAGACTACCCGGACAATAGCATAATAGTAGCTACGCACGGACTCTCATCACCTCGTGCGTACGTAGCCCCTACAAATAGTAGCACATAACCAATTTTACTCACATATGGGGTAAATTCCCCCTCACAAGATTAGAAAGGAGACTCACCTCGCTCCGAAGATCCACAACCGACACTCTACATTCTTCTGAGGGCTCGAACCAACGCACATTGCTCCAAAACTAGCCAACGATCATACAAATCCATTAATATATGCTCGATTATACTTTACAACCCAATTATAACGATTTCTAACCCCGAACGAAAGGTTGACAAAAAAGCCCTCGGGCCCACGTGCCCGGAATCCAAAATTTTTCGAAGATAAACTTTGCCCATGACCTTAGGAACTCAAATATACAATTTTCTCTTAATTTCATACTCAAAATTGTGGTCAAAATCCAAGAACACAAATTTTCTAGGTCTTTCTCTAACCCTCAATTTTCTACCCATTTACATGCTAAAAATCCATACATAATCGATGTATTTAACTCACAACAGGTGGGGATAACATACCTTATCATTGATGATGAAAACCCTCTCTTGGAGCTCCCAAAAAATTGCCCAAGCCATGAAAATATGAGAGAAATGATCAAAATTCGATTTTTAAAACAACTCTCGGCCTCCAGTCTTTTTCGTACCTGCGGAAATTTTTCTGCTTCCGCGGTCCCGCTTTTGCGGACACAACTCCGCTTCTGTGGACCAGGGCTCCAGCCCAGATTTCGCTTCTGCGGTCAGCCAACCGCTTCTGCGGTTCCGCATCAGCAGATCAAGGGCCGCTTCTGCGGTCCTAGCTACCCTCACACTCGGCCGCTTCTGCGACTTACTCCTCGCTTCTGCGGGGCCGCTTCTGCAGTCCCATTTCCGCAGAAGCAGAAATACTAGATACCGGCTGCTTCAATTCTTCTTAAGTTCCAAGGTTCGATCCGTTAGCCACCCGTAATCCACCCGAGGCCCCCCGGGACCCCAAACAATCATACCAACCACTCCCAAAACACATTACGGACCTGCTCGAGGCCTCAGATCACATCAAACAACGCTAAAATCGTCAATTGACCTCCAATCCAAGCCTTTTGAACTTTGAATTTTCCAACTTCTACTTCCGATGTTTAAACCTACCAGATCATGTCCGATTGACCTCGAATTTTGTACACAAGTCATATTTGACATTACGGACCTACTCCAACTTATGGAATCGGATTCCGACCCCGATATCAAAAAGTCCACTTCCGGTCAGACTTCTCAAAAACCTTCAAATTTCTATCTTTAGCCAAATGGCTTCAAAATGACCTACGGACCTCCGAATTCACTTCCGATCGAGCTCCCAACTCCAAAATCACCATACGGAGCTACTCCCAGTCTCGAAATTTCAAACGGACATCAATAACACTGTAATGCACTTCAAACCAAACTTATGAAATTTCTTCCAAAATGCCAACTTCCACAATAGGCGCCAAAACGCTCCCGGGTCATCCAAAGCCCGATCCGGGCATACGCCTAAGTCTGAAATCATCATACGAACCAGTTGGAACCTTCAGATGTTGATTCTGAGGTTGTTTATTCAAAATTCGAATCTTAGCCATTTTCTCCAACTTAAGGCTTCTGAATTGAGAATTTTCATTTAAATTTAACTCCGATCTTCCTGAATTTCAATTCCGACCATGCGCACAAGTCACAATACCTGAAATGAAGATGCTCGTGGCCTCAGACTGCTGAACTACGTGCTAGGGCTCAAAATGACCGGTCGGGTCATTACATTCTCTCCCACTTAAAGATACGTTCGTCATCGAACGTGCTGAGAACTACACTTAAATAGTCTGAAATCACTGTTTAGCACCTCATGCACCTTCCCGTGCTACCACAACTTAGGTGAGCACATTAGCTCGATAGATTCTAAAGATATTCCCATTTATTCAAGAAAATAAGCCTTAGAGCCCAATTCCAACAGCCAGAATTCTATGCCAGACCTGTTTCCAATATACGATCACCATATCAATCACTACACGCTGTACTCAAACCTGACTGCATAACTTTGCTGGATTCTTACTTTGCAACACTTAATCCACAGAACCACGATAATATTTTCTGATCAACTTAGCCAAAATTCAACGAATCAGATGCTCCCATTGCACCTCATGACACACGCAAGTCTTACTCTAACTCTTACAATACCGCCACAATGGATGAAATGTGCCGAAATTCCTAATCAACTGCCGAGTCAACCAATCATTGAGTCTATACTTCTGAAAAGAAACATTACCACATTCTGAACCAAATAATGATCTTTGCTCCTTAATATACTTCATATAATCAGTTTACACTGATCCTAAATCCCATAATCTCATCTCACCCAGTACGAACTGCTCAGAAAATAAGCCACTTCGAATGCGATCAAAAGTCTCATATGACGCCACAAAGTGCCAATAGGCCACCAATCCGAACACAACACAATCAGGAAATCAAACTCTGGAAGGAACTACCGAACCCCCGCACTAATACGAACTTCCCTTAGAAGATAGGAAGTGAAACACACAAAAATAGCATATAGAGAACCAGACTCGACATCATATTGTTGCGACGCACAACCTGATCCAAACGTAGATCTCACATAAGGAGATTGCACTTCGAGCTAAATCTGCTCATTACAATAAAAATATCGAATTTCGATCGTAAGCACGCTAAGTGCATAATACCATTCCTGAGAAAACACATAGCGCTATAGGCTACAAAACTCAAGCACAACTGAGGTGTGATACAAGATCTAAATCTCAAGAGCCATTCTGATCACATAACATGATTTCCACGCGGAACCTTAACACATAAGAGTTTACCAAGCCGTATCACAACTCATACATCGTAATACCTCATTACCTGGAATAGCTGATGACAAAATAACACCCCGACTGCTCCTCCATAGGGAACGCTCGCTGAAACGAACACAACTAGCCTGATATAAAGCCCTGTTCACATATATAAATCAATCCATTGATCTCAAGCCGATTTCTGATGGCACCCACTTGGCTAATGAACTTTCAAAGGTCCATAATAACTCCCTTTTGCCTCATAACACGTAAGAACACCCATCATAACCGGAGCAACCTCCTCAGTTCATAACCCAATAAGCAAAGTGCCCTCCAGGCATAAGTCCTCAAATCAATGATATTACCATAATCCTCATACTTGGTTTAAACCTTTAGCCAATCAAGTGACTACATGTCACACCTATTCAATCTTACTGTGGGAAACGCTCCCACAATCTTCCGAAATGAATAACGGGTCCGCACTAACGCTGAAAAGCGATCATGAATCCTTAACCAGGATGCAAAGCCTTTTTCACAAAACATCGATCTTAGGTGGCGCTGAAAACAACACTAATTTACTTTAATCATTCACCCCTTTCCTTGCTCATCCGAGCCCGTGACATCCTTACCAGCACCAAACTGCAACCTTAATCCTCACTTCGAATTTCTATGCTACTCACTGCACCCAACGTGCCAACATACGATAGGACATGATTTTTGTCGTAACTCCGAAATTATTAATATTTTAAAACTTAACCATTTAAGAACTTTGCACTTAACTCACTTCAGGAGAATCATAGTAACACACAGGTAAATTCCCATAAACTTAGAATATGCAAATCTGCAAGGAGTGGTCCAAGCCACCATTTTCCTTCCGGAATCCGCTTCCACTTAACAAGCCATAACAGAAGAATGCTTCTGCATAACATCAATTACGGCGGCCGACAAGCCTTACACGTACCACCACAAATCATACACATAACTTGATCACACGGACTGAACTGATTGCTGGCCTCAACATGCTATTTCAACTACGGCTAACAAATCTATCTTCTTCCAATTTATCCTTGATTGCCTTAGAAATAATACCAACTCCATTCAGCGCATAACATACTCCATCCGCACTTATCCCAAGTGACCTTGAACCACGAAACCATGCTATCTCAAATCCTACGAACCATTTCATATTTCTCAAATGCTGCACCACAAGTCAAAATATAATAGAACATTCTGGGCACCTTCTCATGAGCTGTTACAAATCTTGATCCTTAACTGTACTCATAGGCTTGAAATTATTGGGCACCACACTTTATCCCTTAGGATCTACTAGGACCGTTGCTGAGAGCCGCCCGCTCTGACTTGGTCCCCGAATATAATCAACTCCATGAATCTTCTAGCACATTAATACCCTCTCAACGAAGCACCTGGCAGAACCACTCCCCTTTAAACCCGCTTCTATACAAGGCATAAATTCTGAATCTTTTCCCAAGTTCGAGCATCAGCCCATAAGGCTAACCATAGCACATCCCTAATAATTCCTCCACTCATTTACTACTTATGATCTTTTCTCGTAGATAAATTAATCCATCAATATGCTAATAGCCAAAAATCATGCAAGTAGTTAATCATACAGCCCAATCATAACCGGTGGGACTCTCCCACTTAGCTTGAAGCCATCATTTCACCATTCTTGAGTTCGCCCGACCTTTTTACCTCTTATTGACACAACCACGCGCCATAAGTTATCAAAATTTCTCGGAATCTTCCTGTAAATCCCCATTTTTTTGAACCCTGAATCGTCAACCACATTCACACGGCCGATCTCTTAGTTGCACCACCGATAGAATTCCTTGCAAAAGCTTCGCTAACCACGCGACCGTTAACCTGCTCACAGGGAATAACCCACCTAGGGGAATCACCTCCCGACATCTTCCCACTCCGCTGCGCGGGGTACATTCACTATGACACCAATAGCCCATCCTGAGTCCGAGCTCACCTTCCAACTGCACAAGTCCATTCGCCCCTCGCGAACATCAATTAAATGTGCGGCAACACCTTCCAATTCAGGGTTATGCTGCACCCTCCTCCATTTCAAGCAGCTCCTTTCCGCCATATCAATCTTTTTCTGCATCATAGCCCACACTTCAAATCATACCCGCAGACTTCAATCACCAATCATTAAAATCCCCAATTCGATCCAAACTCTCTGTAAGGCGCGTAGTCTTCCCACTACCAAGCCCATATGCAACACCTGCCACTCTCCCACTTTGGCGAAACTCATCTCCTTAATCGGTCACTCGACCATGCTTCTTATACTTGGCCTTCTAGAAATTTTAAACACCGCCTGACACCTCCCACATGTCCTTTATCATACTTTGTTGCTCAATTGTTACCTTAAATAAAATCTATATTCGTGGCACTTGAACCCACCTTTGCTGCTAACTTTAAACCTTTCCAAAGGTCATCTTTCTCGAGCCATTAACATTAGAAATTCTGATTCGATCCTAAGCCACCGCACCATGTGACAACTGACAGTTGTATCTGTAATACTTTTTCCTCAATATCTTGCCATAAAGGCGAATTGTAGCAGATTATAACACCAACAAACTTAGTACGTCCAATTAGGACTGTCACACCTCCTTTTTCCGAAGAAAGCTTTTATCGGCTTTTACTACACCCCGGGAAGGGATATAGTAATAAAGGAGTTTTTCCAATTTAAGGACAATCGAAACAGGATTCATTTTTTATTTAAGATTCAGATTCGCCACTTGGGAGATTTATGGTGTCCCAAGTCACCAGTTTGAATCCCGAATCGAGGAAGGGTTTGACTCTGTTTAACAGGCGCGAACCAGAAATCCAGGTAAGGAATTCTGTTAACCCAGGAGAAGGTGTTAGGCACTCCCGAATTTCGTAGTTCTAGCGCGGTCGCTCAACTGTCATATTTGGCTAAAATATTTGATTTTAATACATGTTATCCTATTTGTGCATTTTTTTTAGAATTAATCACCGCTTTTGTCAATTATTTTATTTAAGGAAAGTGAACGTTGTTTAAGAACATGTTTTCGGATCACGTCCCATGAAATGCACCCGGATCCTCGACACATTCTTATTCAACGTTTTCGGATTTAGATTTGGGTCGTATGAAATGCACACCCATATTAGGAAAGTAAGATTATTAAAAATCGCGCCTAAAGTGACTATCGTATTGTTATCTTTTGGGAAGGCCGTAAAATTCGCTAAATAACCTATCCCGAATCCTAAGTATTTTAGTAAGTAATTAATGAGGGCCCCGCAATTGTATATTATGATTTGGCGAGACTCGTCTCATTTTTATTATTAAGGCCAACTAACAATCTAAAATTCTCCATTTATTTATCTGTAATAGTCAATTAATTCACGAATATAAATTCGAATCTCAAATTCAAGTCCGAGTTTAAACAAAAGGGTAAAACCTTTTAGCTTAAACCCGCTACCTAATTCAAGACCCAATTTTATATTTATGAATTAATTTTCCATGTTCTTACTTGTATATTTTATAAATGGGGTTTTGACTTATGACAACTTTTTTGTGCCTTAAAATCTTGGCCCAGTCCTAGCATCTAACACCAACTTTATCATTGGGCTTCATGTGAATCCCATTCACAGGAGACCAATTTACAGTAGGAAGATGTCAATTCAACAAATGATGGGTTGTTACTTATAAAAAAAAACAATATCTGAAAATTGAATTTCTAGTTCCAGTTCATTGACACTAATTAACCTTCATTAATCAAGTTCATCTCAATCACTAATTAAGCTTGGGCATGGATTCAAACTCGAACGAAACTAATTTTCAAAGAGAAATAGGATTTTGATTCGATTTCATCATTTGAGTCACTAGCCTATTCCTTTTCATTTTTATTTTAGCATGGACAAGAACAGGTGATTCACGTGAGATATTAGTTGAACAGACTTCTAAGATCTAATTAAACGAACTCAAAATCGAGCCATTGAACCTGCTGAACTTTACTGAACAAATTAAACTTAAACAATCATTTAAAGAAATTGAACCTATTATCACTAGATACTATATTTAAACATGCTGAAATTCGAAATAATCTATATCAGGCTGAAGCAGTCCAAAACAAATCCGATCTAAGTCAATTTCCATATTCATGAGAACAAAACAATATCTAATTAATCTAGTCTACACCAACATTGAATGAGTACGACGAATTCAATAAGTTCAAATAGTCCTCACTTATACAGTCCTAATTAGAGAGTTATAACACAAACAAACGAGTTTAAGCATATAACTATCCATTATTTATTAAACTACAGTCATAGGCATCCAATGAGCACAAATATGGAAAGATGACTTCATTTTTTATTCCAATTTGAAACCACACCATTGTGAACTCAAGAGTGTACCTGGAATAGGATTTCAACAAAGGAAAGTCAGCCGCAGCAACAGTATACAGAATCCAGTAACAACAACAAACAAACAACAATGCTAGGAGTGAATTTGAATTGAAAGACAGCTTCTCAACAGAGCACTTTTAACACAAAATGATTTCAGTGTTCAATTTGATTTAAAATGACTCCAAACCAAATCAGAATTGTCCTCAAAATCACTCTAATAGACCTTTGAGATTTCCAGAAGTTGCTTCTGATTCACAGCTACAGATTTGAACTTCAAAATTGATATTAAACTAAAAAACTGATGGAACAATATTTTTCTTTTGGTATTTTACTGATTTTTTGATTGTCTTTTGATTTTTAGAAGGAATTGGGATCTAGAAGAAAAAATTTGGATTTGAAACCCTCAATTCAGATATGAATCTTGCAGATACTTTTCTGGGATCTATTGAAAGTAAAAACTTCTGAAACAAGGCATCTAAATGCCTATTTATAGATGTAAAAAATGGTGGGAAACTCAATTTTTAATATCTACATATTAGTCCCCTTTTTTCTGATTTATTAAATAAGTTACTACATTTTTTATTAAAACTTACACTAAAACCCATTGTAGAAGGTTCTAGTTGTATCCATTATGTTCCTATCTTTTGAAATGTCTATTTTACCCTCACTTGCATTCTATTATTTACTAATTCTACCCTTTTCAATACCTATAATACCCCTAAAACTAGGCTGAAACTACTACTAACCCATTTTACTATCCCAAAAATGCCCTTCAACTAAGCTAAAATTACCATTGCTCTACTTTGCTATTCCGAAAGTGCCCCTACTTTACTTCTGAAATTAATCTTAAACAGCTATAACCAAAATAATACCAAAAATTCTAAGATTCAATCCAACTAATATTAATTGCATACTAATTATACTAATGAATCATCAAAAATCATCATTGAATTACTAATAGAACCTCATGAAACAGAATTAACAACTAACAATCAGAAAACATTACCCAACAATCATAATAAATCCACAGTGATTAATGCCAATCTATTATGAATTAAGCTAATCAGAATATGAGAAACCCTAATTTATATTTAAACTACCCAAAATCTATAAATGTATGAACGACTTAACCATATAATGAAGAACAAATAGGATTTAAACTAAAATTCACGGTTACCACAATCTTAAGAATTCCATAAAAAAGAAACAAAGAAATGAAAACAGAAGAAAAGAGTTAAAACATGGACTCACTGATGTAATGAAAACTCTAGCCAGCCATTTTTTTTTTGATAAAATCTTTTCGAGATTCTTGACCAGTAACATCCCCAACCATGTGTTTCTTATGAAAACACGTGGTTAAGGATGTTATGGTCAAAAATCATAAAGATTTGAGCTTGAATTCTTGACCAGAAAACTCAATTTTTGCATTTTGACGAGTTTGAAGAAGATTCGAAGGAAAAGGTTGATGGATTAGGATAGAAGATGGAAAATGAGTCTATGGTGTGAATTTGGGGATTTTTGGCATAAGTTGTGTTCGCCGGCGGTTGGATTCCGGCGACACTTTTTTGTATATTCGAGCAAAACCAAGGTTATTTGAGGGAAACGGGGTAGAGGGGAGGATTCAGGGATTCGAGGGGGTTCTGGGGTGTTATTTGTGGAATGGATGGCTTAGGTACCTGTGACGACCCGACCCGTCGTCTCAGGTATTACCGCCCTGTTTCTCCCTTATTGTATTGCTTTATGTCCCCTCGTCGGTATTGGGTGCGTTAGAATTTAATTGGAGTAATTTTGATAAGAAATGAGACACTTAGTCTCTTTTAAGAAGACTTAAGTTGGAAAAGTTAACCGGATGTTGACTTGTGAGTTAGAGGGCTTGGAATTGAATTCCGATGATTCGGTTAGCTCCGGGTGATGATTTAAGGCTTAGGAGCGCAATCAGAAGTAATTTTGGAGATCCGGTGAAGAAGTTAGCCTATTTTGGCGAAGTTGGAATTTTGGCGGATTCCGGTTGATAGGTGATATTTTGATCCGGGAGTCGGAATGGAATTCCGAGAGTTGCAGTAGCTTCGTTAGGTGATTTTGGATTTGTCCGCAAAATTTCAGGTCATTCGGACGTCGTTTGGTTGGGTTTCGGATCGAATGTGAGTTTTGGAAGAATTTGATAAACTTAGGCTTGAATCTATGGTGAATTAATGGTTTTAGCATTGTTAGATGTGTTTTGATGATTGGAACAAGTTTGAATGAGGTTTTAGGATGCGTTGGTGCTTTTGGTTGAGGTCCCGGGGGGCCTCGGGTGAGTTTCGGGGTGGTTTCGGACCATTTCTAGGCCATTTTTAACTGCTGGTTTCTGTCTGTATCAGTGTTCTATGCGATCGAGGACAATGGTCGCGATCGCGGTGACTAAAATGTGAGGAAAAAATTAATGAATCGCGATCGCGTAAAATGCTCCGCGATCGCGAAGAAGGAAATTTCTGTTGCATTGATCCCAATTCGGAAGCTCATATCTTTTTATCTACAAAGAATTTTGAGGTGATTCAAAAGTAAAAGTTGTAGCTCATCGTGTCTAGTTTCCAGAAAGTTAAAGAAATTGTGATTTGGAGATATGTGGCAAAAGTTATGGACGTTAAACTATAGGCTGTCTGAGAAGGATCTCTAATATACATGAATGAATTTGAAAGCTTATATCTCGAAATTTATAAGGATTCAGGAAATGAGCAACAAAAAAAAGTTATAGCCCTATGTGTCTAGTTTCCAGAACATCAAACCATTTATCATTTGGAGTTGTGTGCAAAAGGTTATGACCATTATACTGAAGCCTGTCCGGAGGAGCCGGAATTGTGCACCGCGATCGCGAAGGGTAAATTTTGGGCCGGAAAATTGTTCTCCGCGATCGCGATGAGTAAAATACCTGGGCAGAATGTCTTAAAACACACCAGTCGCGAAAACAACCCATGTTTCCAACATTTTTGGTCATTCTTGAGAGCTTTTGGACGGGAATTGAAGGGGTTTCGACTGGGAATCGTTGAAGGTAAGTTTTATGAGTTAAATACATGCTTTTATTGAAGAATCATGCTTTAAATTCATGAAAACATAGCAAAATTCTAAGAAATTAGGGCTTGGAGCAAAAACTCTAAAATTGGGATTTGAGGGACCATTTATTGTCCGAATTGGGAGTTCTT